>NW_020769335.1:5093145-5109200 GCF_900518735.1 Pseudonaja textilis | reverse complement strand
TTCTTCTTCTTCTTCTTCTTCTTCTTCTTCTTCTTCTTCTTCTTCTTCTTCTTCTTCTTCTTCTTCTTCTTCTTCTTCTTCTTCTTCTTCTTCTCCTTCTCCTTCTCCTTCTCCTTCTCCTTCTCCTTCTCCTTCTCCTTCTCCTCCTTCCTCCTCCTCCTTATTTTTGTTTTACTTAATACTAATTCATAACTTCTTTTGTGTATTCTGCTTATCCAGATAGGAAATAGTGTGAAGGATCATCATGTGCCTTTACGAATGCCTTTGATCTGAGATCTGTTCTCCCTGACTTCACATTTTATTGTGATGTTTTCTAAAGAGAAGACCATTATGATCTTTCATAATAAGATTTATCCAAATGATATCTTAGCGTGTTGATAGCAGTTGTGATGTGGCTCCTCAAAAACAGCTCAGCCGGGATTGTGGCTCTAGGACTGGATGATTGCTTTCACTAGGTCAGGTTACAACATGCGCATACCTCCTCTGATATTCTTACGTCTCAGTCTTTCCTTTGTGTTCTAGGAAACATAGGTGACTAGTTTAGACATTGAGCATATCCTCCTGGGTTGAACTAACCAATGTCGCTGGAGATGGACTATTTAAAAGCACATATGACAAAGTAACACTGATAAATTTAGGATAGATTTGCATAATCTGATATATACGTTATTGTCAAACTGCCTTTAATTCCATCAAAAATTTGAATTAAATTTCTGATAATTTAATGGACACATTTGGATATTTTAAGTGGAAATAATACACAATTGGTTTCCCATCCAACCTAGGTATTTATAGTGAACTCCCATCCGAGTACTAAGCAGTTCCACCCTGGCTTGGTTTTCCAAGATCAGCTAAGAAAGGCTATCTTCTGACTCCATTTTGTGGTGAGTTAAGAGGAACATTATTAATAGCAGTACCCATAGTAACAGGAATTGGACTTATATGCTGCCCCATTGTGCTTTACCACACTCTCTGGGTGGTATACAATGTCACCATATTGCTATCAGCAATCCGTGTCCTCATTTTACTGATCTTAGTAGGATGGAAGGCTGAGTCAGCCTTGAGCCTGTCAGGATCAAACTCCAGGTTGCGGGCAGAGTTAGCCTGCAATACTGCATTCTAACTACTGTGCCACCAGGGCTCTACATATTAAATACATGGATACCAATCCTATTCTTGGTATTTATTTAATTTATTGTAACTTGAATGAAATTAAAGTAGGTTAATTTTATCTACCTTTTTGGCCTTGACTCATCTGTATTTTGATTGTTTTGCCAACCTAGCAATTAAAGATATTTCCCCGCTTTACTTTGTATGTCCTTGAGTGCCTTGAAAAAAAAAAAAGATTATTGTGTGTGGCTGTCAGAACTCAATGTATGTGCAGTTCCCCTGGTCTACATGGCTAGTTTAAATTCTGTTCTTTTATTTCAGTTGTTTTGGCAGTGTGATAACTGGACAACTTCATAAGCCTTGGCATCTTAAAAGCATCCTTGACAAGAAAATACACTTACAGAATTTGCTTCGGAATGTCAAACATCTACCAAATGTTGCTTAGGTCCTGATGAACAATACTTGATCCACAACTTGTATTAAAAAGTGATGCGTAAATAAGAATAAGAACTTTTTTAAAAAAATCAAGCCACCTTCTTGGAGATTATTGTGCTCATGAGTATTGAGGAAGCGTAATGAATGGATATTGGAAGGTCTAAAAGGAGCAACAAACAAAATAGCAGGCCAGCAAGAAATCACCATAAAAAAATTATTGGATCAGTTTCAAGCTGGTTGTGAAGTCAAAAGGTCTTCGGCACTTACCTTCCATGCTGGATGTGTCAGATCTAGAAGCCTTTTTGGGAGATGCCGTTGGTGAAGGAAGGCTAACAGCAGAGAAGGGGGCAGTCAGCACTTCTGAGAGGAAGTCAAGTTTTATTATGACTTGTCCAGAAACATTTTTTTTTTCCTCTCTGTCCTCTCGGGCCTGGTGACAGAATTAAAGATGTTCCAATTAGAAGTAGGAAGCAGAGATCCTGAGATTGGCATTCTAACTTCTGACCTGATCAGTCTTTCCGAAGCCCTTGGGCACTGACCTCCAATTTTTATCACACTGCTCAAGACAGTTTTCCTAAGGACCTATGACCCAACGGTCTCAATTTTTTTGTGAACGATGCCGAAATGCCTACCACCAAGGCTGCCCATTTGAAAGTCCGTTGATGGGCCACATTTTGCTTATCCCTCTGTAAAAAAAAAAAAAAAAAAGGTTAGCTTAGCAGTGCTGAAGGAGGCTAAAAGCCAGGTAAGTCAGTTTTAAAAATTGCCCTCAGTTGAATAACAAGGACAGGCTGTTTGCCTGCATGGTGAGATGGTACGGTGGATGATCTTCAACTAAGCTCCAGAAAGCCTTCTTTAATCATTTCTCTGCAAGATCCACTTGAATAAATAAACTTGGGAGAGGGAATATCTCATATGAAATATTGAAGGAAATCCATAGGATAAAAGTACTAAATGAGTGATAGCGTTAACACCTATTAAAATACCTTATTTTAGCTGTACAGTTGTACCATATCTTAACTAGACATAGAATGGAATGGAATGGAATAGAATAGAATAGAATAGAATAGAATAGAATAGAATAGAATAGAATAGAATAACAGCGTTGGAAGGGACCTTGGAGGTCTTCTAGTCCAACCCCCTGCTTAGGCAACAAACCCTACACCACTTCAGACAAATGGTTGTCCAACATCTTAAAAACTGCCAGTGTTGGAGCATTCACAACTTCTGGAGGCAAGTTGTTCCACTGATTAGTTGTTCTAATTGTCAGGAAACTTTTCCATAGTTCTAGATTGCCTCCTTGATGAGTTTCCACCCATTGCTTCTTGTCCTGCCCTCAGGTGCTTTGGAGAATAGCTTGACTCCCTCTTCTTTGTGGCAGCCCCTGAGATGTCGGAACACTGCTATCATGTCTCCCCTTGTCCAGATTATCTCCTGGTATTTGAGACCGTATGTGAAATAATCAAAGTATTTCTGTAAAGTTCCTTTTTTATTTTAAGTATTTTATTAATTAATCATGATATAAAATATAAAGATACAAATAAAAATAATGGAAAATGAGAGGAAAGGGAGAGATGAAAAAATGTAGGATAAACTGGAAAAGAAAAAAAAATCTACCTCTTTTTGGCATGGTAGGATAAGATAATGACATACAACCTTGACTTTTAACTTTTGCATACTAATATATACCAGCCATTTCTATAACAACAAACCTATCTATTCAGCAAAACCCAAAGTCAAAATTTCATGTTTTTCCCCCACCTCAAACACAAAGTCCAAAAATGGTTTCCAAGTAAGAGTCTTTCTATAAAGTTCTAATATTCAATTCCTGTCTCAGATTCAATTTTCTGTTCTGTCCTCAAGAGTTTCCATAAGACGTATTAAATTGTGACCCAAGGAAATTTATGTTTTTCACACTGCACACATTGGACCATCTCTTAGAACAAGGCAACTTTAAGCCTTGGCAATTTTAACACTTGTGGACTTCAATTCCCAGAATTCCTCAATCAGCCATACTGACTGGGGAATTCTGGGAATTGAAATCCACAAGTCTTAATGTGCCATGGTTGGAGATCCAGATCCCTGCCTTAAAAGTTGACACTCACAAATATCTGTGGAAAAGAGATTGTCTTACACGTGAAAAGAAACTATAATCACCACATTTCTCCCTATGGAATTCTACATCTATATATATTGGTGTGAAATACCACTCACGCATCATCACAAAATCTCCAGAATCGTAAAGCCTGCAAACTTGAAATTTGGCACCTATGTTCCTGTTGGCTTCTAGCTGATCACTAAGAAAGGATTTTTCAAATGACCATCAGAGCATTAGTATTTCCGATATTATTATTAACACGCTCTGATGCTAAGGAATTCTACTCCCCCTCCCCACCTGAAAAGAAATCTCTTCCAAATGCGAAACACAAGCAGAGGAGTTTTGGTTTCAGTTTTACTTTCACAGCACCAAGCAGCTTTAGTACTGAACAGTTGAACTAAGCCATGCCCAGGCTCCTTGCTGTCTCCTTCTTCTTCCCACAGCAAATACTGTTTCAGTTTCCAAACAGCCCTAAATTCTCTCATACACTGACAGGATGCTAGCCTGATGGATGCTGGTAGGCAGAGGCACAATTCCCCCCCCCCTACACACACACACTTATTTTCCTCCCCAAAATCTAAGCCCAATCACATAGTTTCGTAGCGAAGCATGGGTATAGAGCTAATACACATACACACACACACCGTATATGTTGACAACTACTTCCTACTAATATTTGTAGATCACTTCTCTAGGAACAGGGATATAGGAAGGGACCCTGTTTCTCTCACAAAATAGCCCTCAGCATGGAGGGAGGGAAGATGAGAGGGAAAGAAGGAAGGAAGAAGAGAGGGTGAGAGGGAGGGAGAGAGAATGGGGGAGAGACAGGGAGGGAAGGAAAGAGAGAGAGAGAGATCAAACTGTTATCACTCCTAACATTGTTCTAAAATGTTAGCTTAAGAGAATCAGGTTGCATTAACTGTCCCTTCATTAAACCAGGGAACATAACCCCAATGGCTTGTTGTTAGCACACGTTTACTTTATTTTCCCCAATGGCCCTCTCTGCTTATTCTGTTTCTCTTAATTGTGTATCTTTGCATATAATATTCCCCCACCCTGACCCGAGTATATAGCACTTCTGTATGCGATTTCCCCTAAATATTTTTTTTTACTTTTTAAAAGTTAAATACATTACAAAATTTGGGAATGTGTTAACACCGGGGAATAATGAGATATTTCAGTTGAAATTTTAGTTGAGGAAATGCCAATCAAGATTGCATTTAAAGGTGTCTTTCTCATCCTTGTTTTCAGTAGGCAGAAAACACAGACACCTTCCACAAAAGTCAGAAAGTTTGAAAATGGCTGGTTTAGGAAACAGGAAAACCAAATTAAAACGATGCTAATTTCCCTGAACATAACATGAAAAGAGAGCAATGAGCTGCGGTGGTGCAGTGGTTAGAGTGCCGTACTGCAGGCTATTTCTGCTGGCTGTTTGCAATTTGGCAGTTCGAATCTCATCAGCTTCGAGATTGACTCAGCCTTCCATCCTTCCAAGATGGCTAAAATGAGGACCCCGATTGCAGCAATATGCTGATTCTGTGAACCACTTAGAGAGGGCTGCAAATCACTGTGAAGTGGTATAGAAATCCAAGTGCTATTGCTATAGTGCTATCGCTATTTTCCACAATCATACTCAATTAATTAGTATCCTGAACTGCATCTCCTAGTCAATGGGATATGGGTTCAGAAAATGTCATATCTGTGCTTATGGCCAGCTAGCCAAAATATGCCCAAACTGATGGACCTTATTGTTTCCATTAGTTGGAACGTGACTTGGGTACAACTAAGGCTGGCAAGGAAGTTTAGATCACACTCAAAAGGATGACAAGAGAGCTTCAGTTGACTGAGATGGTCATAGCTGGCAGGGATCGATGTCTTAAGTTGACTGCAGATGTCCTACAAAAGATGGCAGCTTAGAATATTTTTTAAAAATGGTTAAAAAAGGGGTTAGGGTTAGGGTTAGGTTAGGGATTAATTAATCCACCGAGATGTTTGTTTTTGCATGTATTTATATTATCCAATGTATATGGCCATCCACCTATCTGAGAAATTGGATGGCAGACAAAAGAAATACATGGGATTCCATCAAATTACAAGAAATAAAACTACATTAAAACTCAGTTAAGCCACAAAACCACCCACCACATACCATCCCAGAGTCTCATCCTAAAATTGTAGCCTTCCAACCCCAATGCCTGTTTTAATTATTACTGTACTAATTTTAAACTCTTATTGCCTGACTCCCCGTGCTGCATCCTAAAAATACGTTCTTATCTAACTGATTAATTAATTGCCAAAGGGAAAGGGGAGAAGAAAGGGAAGGAAATGTTCCTGTGAAAATAAGACAAAGAAGAAGACAGATATAGCAGAAGTGAATAAAGGTGGATATAAATTAAATTGCAAATGAAATGACTAAAAGGGATGTCCCGAAGTATAAATAGGTCTCGTATAGGTTGCTATGAGGTCATTAAAGATAAGAATGAGAAGTTTGGTGGAAGCTGTATGTCTTGTCCAATAGACAATGATATTGAAAGAATGAAGGAGAAACAAGAAAGATGTTAATAGAATAACAGAGTTGGAAGGGACCTTAGAAGACTTCTAGTCCAGCCCACTGCTCAAGCAGGAGATCTGGCCTATATCATCCCAGACAAATGACTGTCTCGTCTCTTCTTAAAAACCTCAGTGATGGAGCTCCCATGACTTCTTTAGGCAAGCCATTCCATTGGTTATTTTGGAGTGGTGCAATTGCTCTCGTCTCACAATCAGGAGGCTGTGAGTTCGATTCTAGGTAGAGGCAGATATTTTTCTCTGTGAGCTCACTGAGAATATATCTGCTGAACAAAACTCCGCATTGGTGACAGGAAGGGCATCCGGCCTTTAAAACACTCTGCTAGCTCCATTCAGTTGCCCAGACTGCACTCTGCAAGGGATTATGGGCTCATTAAATGAAGATGATTCCATTGGTTATTTGTTCTCACTGTTGGGAAATTTCTCTTTAGTTCTATGTTGTTTCTCTCCTTGATTCTCTTCATCCATTATTTCTTGCCTTGCTTTCATTCTGATGCTTTGGGAAAATGGTTGATCTGCAATATGTTATACTACCAAAAAAAAAAAAAAGAGTGACAGGCTGTGATAGTGAAAGGCCAAGAATGTCATGGTTGGGTGGGTTTGATGAGACTCTCCAGTTGAGACAAAGAAGTATTTTAAAAAGCAAATGGTTGAAATGGAATATAGGCACAGTAGAGACAAGGATGGCTTCAAGAGACAGAAGCATTTGAAAATAAGTAACAGATTATTCTCGATCGACAGTAAACTTTGTTCAGTTTTCTTTTCTTCTATCTCCAGTCCCTAACTTATTTTTGCTTTACTACTTGTTACATTTTTTCCCCCTGTACTTTGTGAAACGCTGCATACCACAAAATAGTTTGATGGGTATGTATCTATGTAAATTAATTCATTACTTCTAAACGACAAATTTCCTCTAAGGACTATGTTATAACTTGCGGCTAGCACTTAATTTTTTTTAATTTGATAAAATTCTCCAATATGTAATGCTAACTTGGAAATGCAGACATTGGGAGAAGCAAACAGAAAATCTTCATCCTACCATGCTTTGCAATAAAATGCGGACAGTCCACTGTCATGGCAGCTTTCTCATATTATGTGTTACTGGAGGCTCTATTCTGCCTATTAAATTATAATAATTTTTCTTGCTGGATTCTGTCTTACATTGATTTGAAACATAATTGTCTTATAATATATTACCAACATTTCAAATTAACCTTAGCAGCTGGATTGCAACAAATGGTGGGTTAGGTATTATGGTGAATCAGGAATCCAGAGTACAAATAAATATTGAAAATATTTTTATCCTTAAAATAGCAGTAAGCTATTCATTTCCCTACCAAAAATATTCATAGAAATGGTGTTTCCATGCAGTTGAAATCATGGAATCTTAAACCTGAACAGAGGAAGCTCTGAAGCAAATTTCAAGGACTTTTAAAACTCAACGGTAGTGATTTGAAGGTAAGATATTGAAAATATATATATCGGAGATTGGGGATTAGCTGGTAGTTATGGCCTGCTGGCTACTCCTCTGTGTTTCATTCTTCCATCATTTGTCTTTTAGTTCTATCCTTTGTCAAAAGACTTGGGAATTCCTAGAGGGCTTAGATATAGATCAGGCCTCTAATAACCAACAGCTGAACTTTATTTTCAACTGAAAATTGCTCAGTAGTCCTGAAGCTAATATAATTTGGAAGAAAATCTGATCAAGCTACAGGCACCAAGCTACACAGTCAACTGACTCTTATTCTCTTATTTCACCAGAGTTGTGCCTGAGATGGTTAGCAGGTGATTGTTCCAAAGGTGCTTTTTCAAGATGCAACTGGACTTTCTTGTTTTTCTTTGAAGACGTTTCGCTTCTCATCCAAAAAGCTTCTTCAGCTCTGGCTGGATGTTGGGGAATGGAAGGATTTATACTCCTTGCAGGCAGCTGGTCATTTGCATCCTTTTAGAGGGTTGTTGAAGCACTTGGAGGTTTATCTGTATCCTCAGGGACACCTGAGTAGTGCTACTGGTTCCTGTAGTCTGCATTTTTTCCTCTGGAAATCCATTCCTTCTTCCACACCATTCAAAGGGTGTTCATCCCAAATTGTATAGCTAAAAGTCTGTAGAGATTCTCAGTCATCCAAGTCATGGTTGTTCCCGGGGTGGGATTCTACCAGTTCGCACCTATTCTCTAGAACCTGTTGTTAACATTCTAAGCAGTTCAGAGAACCGGTTGTTAGAAGAAATTACTGGCCTAATCCTGTAAGGAAGGCAGGAAGGAAACATTCTGGTGTTGCTTACAGAAACTGCCTCTCCATTAACCCTTATTACATTCTTGGCAGGACTAGACTTCCTGTCTTAGGAACTTCTCTGGGTTTTTTTTCCCCTCCTTTGCTGGTACTTTGCTTGTGTGGAGTGACCATTCAAAGTTACAATGGCACTGAAAGTGACTTATGACCATTTTTCACACTTACGACAGTTGCAGCATCCCCACAGTCATGAGACGCCAGGTGAGGAGATGCTTGCCTCAATGTGAGTGATATTGAGTTGGCCACACCCAGCCAATAACATGACCACCAAGCCACGACCACCCAGTCACATGACCACCAAGCCATGCCCACCAACTAAGCCACGCCCACAGAACCAGTTGTTAAAAAATTTGAATCCCACCCCTGGTTGTTCCCAAAGTTGCTTTTTCAAAAAGCAATTGGACTTTCTCATTTTTCTTTGAAGATGTTTCGCTTCTCTTCCAAGAAGCTTTTTCAGCTCTGGCTGGATGTTGGGAAGTGGAAGAATTTAAACTCCTTGCAGGCAGCTGGTCATTTGCATTCTTTTAGAGAGTCATGGAGGCCACTTGGAGATTTATCTGTGCCCTCCTGGTCACCTGAGTAGTGCAAATGGGTATGGAGCCTTCTTGGCTGCAGGATGCTGTCTGCCTCATGTTCCTTTGCTATTGAACACAGGCACAGCTGTTGGGGATGAGTCTGGGTTGTCTCCATCTCAAACTGAAGTGCAAATGGAAACTGCAGTCTGCAATTTTTCTGGAAATCCATTCACATTTCTTTTGAAGGAAGGAAAGAAAAAGAAAGAAATATTTGAGGACAGGTAGTCCTCGATCTATGACCACAACTGAGTCCAAAATTTCTATTGCTAAGCAAGACAGTGGTTAAGTGAGTATGCCCCATTTTATGACCTTTCTTGCCACAATTGTGTAGTGATTCCCTGCAGTTGCTAAGTCAGTTCCATCGTTGTTAAGCAAACCTCACTTCCCCATAGACTTGGCTCGTCAGAAGGTCTCAAAATATAATCACATGACTCTGGGACACTGAAATCATCATATGTAGGAGTTGCCAAGCATTCAAATTTTGATCACAAGACCATGGGGAATGTTGCAATGTTTGTAAGTGTGAAAAATGTCCATAAACCACATGTTTCAGTGCTTTGAATGGCCAATAAATAAACTATTGTAAGTTGATTACTTCTACCGTATTATTCAGAACTGACTAGGTGGCTCTAAGGACAGGCCCAAGGGGGAGGAAAACAAAGGACCTCCCCTCTAGAAAGAGCAGGGAAGAAAACTTTGAAGGTTTATAGTGCCTAATTGTAAACTGAAAAGGACCGGATGCCTATTAATGAGAGATTCCCTTTTTACAATTCTGTAATTCCTTAACTGAGGCTAGAATCAGGGTGACTTGATGGAACTGAGCATTTACGGGCTGGATGCCCTTCCTGACGCCTATGTGGAGTTCACAGCATTTTTTTTTCCCTTGGAGAAAAATATATTCCACTACCTAGGATTGAACTCTCAACCTTCTGAGTGGGAGGTGAGCACCTTCACCACTAGGCCGCCAGGCCATTCCATATTAATGAGAGGCTAAAAGCATGAAAAGGAATCAGGACACACCCACCACACCTTAGCATTTTGATTGGCGTTCAGGCCTTGATGGAAGAGGAAGGAAAACAGGGTTGGATTTTCAGCTGGTTTTACTTTCAGCTCCAACAGCTGATTGCAGAACCTGGCAGCAGGAAACCTGAGGAGTTCATTCAGGATTTCTGATTGCTTTTGCCAGCAGTGGGACCACTTATTCTGATAAAGAAATGGGACAAGGACCAACCAGTCGGTAAAGGAGACAAATAAGCCTGAAGTGTATTTATAAACATGGCTTAGAATTGTTGTAATGTTGGCACGAAGGTATGCCAACTGCCCCTTCTCCCCTACCCCCAAACGTTTACCACGAGAGACGATTCATTTTGTCCTCTATCTGGCAACAGCTGGTAATATGGTATTTAAAAGCAGCTTTGATTTAATCTAACGAGAAACTGTGTTGCAATGTACTGTACTGTGCAAAGATAATAATTGAATAAACATTGATTTTTATGGCAACATAATATTTTCATTTTTGACAAACAGGAATTTATATGCGCCAGTTTTTCGTTATCAGCTCTGTTTGCACAGAGATTAAAAACTGGCTGGGTGTTTTTTTTTTTTGTTTTTTTTTTGTTAAAAGCAGCATTTGAAGTAGGAGCTGTCATCCTGCAGTAAGATAAAAGGAGAAATAATAGCTGGAATATAATCATCAGAATATTGTAGTTGGACCATGAAGATCTAAATTCAAAAATTAAGAGTCCTCATGTAGCTAGACAAAAGAATATGAATGGGTTGTTTGAGGAAAGCATTCCATCCTTCTTAAAAATAACCCCGTGTTATGTTTTGGGTAAGAGCATACCGTATTTTTTGCACTATAAGATGCTCCAGACTATAAGATGCCCCCAGCTTTTGGGGAGGAAAACAAGAAAAATTTTTTGCCTCTGCCTCCCAGCAATTTGCTTCGTTGCATCAAACAGCCATCCATTTTATCAACCCTTCCTTCATAAGAAGGTTGTGCTGAATCTTTCCATCTTTGGGCATATGATAATCTTCCCACAATAATCATACATTGAAATAACCTTCCATTTTCCTAAACGTGTATCCATCGGTCCCCAAAGGAAAAGTTCTGGCCTCAATTGAATATTAATCTTTAAAATCTTTGGTATAAATGTATATGTAGGAGATGACCAGATTCTCCTTGCTCCAATCTTTATTTTCAATCCTCAGTTGTCCCATTTCCTGGGGGGGAAAAAAGCCTTTACTTGCTTTTACTTGAGCAAGTATAGAAATTTCTCTGGGCTGGGAAGCTGTGGTGGGATTCAAAAAAAATTACTACTGGTTATGTGAGTGTGGTTGGTGGGCATGGCATGGCTTGGTGGGTGTGGCTTGATGGGCACGGCAGGGGAAGGATACTGCAAAATCCCCATTCCCTCCCCACCCCACTAGCCTGCTTTCCAGCTCCATTCTCCTATACGGGGCAACCAAAGAAGAGCCAGCCAATCAGCTGGGACTCAATGGGAGGCAGAGAATAGAAGGAGGCGTGGCCAGTCAGAGGTGGGATTTGCCGGTTCTCCGAACTACTCAAAATTTCCGCTACTGGTTCTACAAAACTGGTCAGAACCTGCTGAATACCAACTCTCTTTTCTTTTCAAAATCTGGATTTGGATGTGCATCTGTCATAATACCCAATCTGGATCAGGGGCCAGGATTGGCTGGCAGGAGAGTTTTGCCTTAGTCGTATATGCCCGTTCTGAATAGGTGAGATGACAGTGAAAATGTAGGTTTTAACATTTGCTGCCTTCGTACAAATCCCGACCTGGATTGATGACCTTTGGTTGATTTTTTTTTAAAAAAGTTCTTGCTCAACATAATTACACATGTATGGAGCCGTGATGGTGCAAATGGTTAGAAGGCAGCCTTGTAAGCTAACTCTGCCGACTGTCAGCCAGGGATGGGCTTCAAAAATTTTAGCAAATGGTTCTCTGCTTGGTTGCTGGATGGGCGTGGCTAGGGTGGGCGTGGCCTATTCAGCCTCCTGCACCATGGCAGGGGGGGGATTTTTGCCCTCCCTGGGCTCCGGAGGCTCTCTGGAAGCTAGAAACAGGTCAATTTATGGCCTCTTCTAGGGAGGCCCAATTTTCACCCTCCCTGAGCCTCCCATGGCGCCCTGAACTTACCTGCATCCAAAATGGGCCGTGTGGGAGGCGAGGGGTGGGGTGGGTGGAGCCAGCCAGGAGTGGGATTGGAGGTTATCTGAACTGCACAGAGCCAGGGGCTCTCCTGAACCCCTGCGAGCCCCCAGCAGCCCACCCCTGCTGTCAGCTGTTCGATCCTCATTGACTCAAGGTTGACTCATCCTTCCATCTTTCCGGGGTCGGTAAAATGAGGACCCAGATTGTTGAGGGCAATAAGCTGACACTGTAAACGCTCAGAGAAGGCTGCAAAGCATTATGAAGCAGACTATAAGTCTAAGTGCTATGAAATGCAATTGATATCGTGTTGCAGCTGATAGCTCCTCAAAGACTTAAATTCTATTTTCAGTATCTGCTGGGAGGCTTGATGCTAATTCACTGCCACTGTTGAGCAACAGGCACCATTTCTAAAACTTCAGCATTGTTGCCTATAGTGGGGTAGCAGTTGTCCATGGTAGATTGGGCAATCCTACCAAGTTGCAGAGCTGGCTCCTCTATGCTTTTTGGATCACATCTCCTCCAATCTTGAGTAATTGGATATGCTTTCCAGGACTGGTAGGAAATGAAGCAAAATGTATCTGGAGGGAACCAGTCTGTTACCACTGTGTTAAGATACCACATCTTTTATTAGGCTTCCTGCAGCTTGACTTTTGTTGATATTCTCCATTTCCTGGGGAAAAGCTATGGAAAGCCTCATAAAAGAGGTTGTTCCTCAGTTCAGTGGCAAGCTACATCTTTATGACCATCTTGGACTCTGGCGCATCCAGAAATCTTGCAGATTCCTGCCTTCTCCACCTGCCACCAACACTTGTTATTACTCTATTTTTTGCAACAGGCAGAAAGGAGGGAGAAAAACAAGATGAAGGGATCCTTAAATCACTTTGCTTCTCTCACCTGTCCTTGCTGATAATCCCTTTACACTCTGTGTTCAAACAAGAAAGAAGGAGGCGTCTACAAACAGAGCAGATTTATAGAAGGCATCACTTCCTCAAGCTCATCGTGGTTTCACTGACATTCTTAGCTTCTCCTGTTGTCTTCATGAGCTTCCCAACAGCTCATTAGTTTTCCCGAAGGATTTCTCTTAGAACATTTTGAAGGCTAATCCAGTGCAGAATCAGATTCACAGAAAGCCGAGATGGCAGTTAATATTTCTTAATGTAGGAACTCACATCTTGAGATAGACCTCAAGAGCCAAGTTTAGCCTAGCTGTTTACGACAAATTTCTAAACATAAATAGCTATATATTTCTCTAATGAGGCCATATGGAGAATATGTTCCCATTATATCGCAAGTTATCATATTTTGTTTGATCTTATCGACTTCTTTTGGCATTGTTCTGCAGATAACTTAGACAAGTGAATAGCATTATTGTTTCTCTTTCCACATATTAGTTGAACCCTGAGTATTGTGCACTAGTTACTTATTTTCAGATGAAGGTTGTGATATCTTCCTCCACTTTCTGTTTGAAAGCTGAGACATCTGTTTATCTTGTGCATACAGAATGACTCTCCTGTCTGTTTCATTCCGAAAATTTCAAAGGCTTTCATGCTACTTAAAAGCCTTTGAAGGAAAGATAATCAAAGACCAAAATTATCAGAGGTACATTTTTTCTTTCCAAACAATGAAAATAACAGCACTCTTTCGGCTCTGGTTTCAAGCACCTGCAACAAAACTTCAGAACTGAAGATATGCCACATGAAATCAAAAAAGTAATATTGGGAGAGGCAAACTCCAAAGTGCAAAGTGTATATTACGAGCAATTCAGGCATTTGCCTCGTAGTTCAATTCCGCTTAGAAAGTCTGATAAAACATTTAAATAATAAAGATTAGGAAAAGAAGACAGAACATATAAAAAGGCACCAAACATATCCGATCAGAATTTGACACTGAAGCCATGCGATTTTTAAAAAATCTGTTTAGTTTTATTTTCCTTCATTCTGCTGAAGAGAAACAATACCGTTAAGGAAGGAAAATTTTCTGGAAATAGAATTTCATATCACACTCAAGTATCACGCAGATCACGAACACAGGTAATGTGTGTGTATGTGTGTGTGTATGTATGTATGTATGTATGTATGTATGTATGTATGTATATATGTAGAGAGAGGGGGGACGGAGAGCAGAACAGAACAGAATTAGAGTTAGAAGGGACCTTGGAGGTCTTCTAGTCCAACCCCCTGCTCAGCCAGGAAACCCTACATTATTTGACACAAATGGTTGTCCAATCTCTTCTTAAAACTTCCAGCATTGGAGCATTCACAACTTCTACTGGCAAGTTGTTCCACTGATTAATTGTTCTAACTGCCAGGAAATTTATCTTTAGTTCTAAGTTTAGTTCTAAGTTAGTTCTAAGTATGGCGTGCATAACGCACCAACATGCCTACTGTCCCTGTTCTATTGTTTTATTTTTCTTATATGTATCCATGTATTCATAACTATGTTTTTCCTTATACCTATTATCTTGTAAGCAATTGACAAACCAAATAAAATAAAAATAAAATAAAATAAAATAAATAAGTTGCTCTCTCCTGGATTAGTTTCCACCCATTGCTTCTTGTCCTGCCTTGAGGTGCTTTGGAGAATAGCTTGACTCACACTTTTCTTTGTGGCAGCCCCTGAGATATTGGAACACTGCTATCATACCACTCTAGTCCTTCTTTTCATCAGATTAGACACACACATCTACATCTGTATCATCTATATCTATACCTATGTCTGTCTGTCTGTCTGTCTAGCTAGCTAGCTAGAATGTAAGTTTTCGCGTGTACTTACATGTATGGTATTCAGCTTTGTTCAGGTATTTTCCCACATCATTATAGTTGTGCTTTTAAAGTTGTAGCAACGTTTCGGCAGAATCTCATCTGCCATCATCAGGCTTCTTCATCAACGGCTTCTTCACAGCCATTTCAGTTTTAAATTTGGGGCTAGCCTACTGCTGTGCCAGAATGTTTTTTTCTTCATCCTGATTGGTTGGGAGTCCTGGTCTGTGTTTATTGTTCTTGGAGGTTGCTGTGTTCTGCTTGATTGGTGTTTCTAATATCTTCTGTCTGTTTTGTGGCTTTTTTTTTTGTCTTGATTGGCTGGCAACATTGTGTTTCCTATATTGGAGGCTTTTAGTGTGGCTTGACTCCGAGTAAATGGGTGGCTATCATTTATTAGGAAGCTAGGTTTCATCTGGGCGCCTGTTTGGGGTGTGTTTGAGCTGGAGGTATTGGGGGGATCTGTTTGTGCCCAGGTATTTGCCTAGCTTGTGGTGTGGAGATTTTTTTGTTTGTGAGTGCACCTCCAGCTCAAACACCCCCCCATCCAGGCACCCAGATGAAAGCTAGCTTCCTAATAAATGATAGCCATCCATTTACAGACAAAAAAAGCCACAAAACAGACAGAAAATATTAGAAACACCAATCAAGCAGAACACAGCAAACTCCAAGACCAATAAACACAGACCAAGACTCTCAACCAATCAGGATTAAGAAAAAACCATTCTAACACAGCAGTAGGCTCTCCCCAAATTTAAAACTGTAACAGCTGTGAAAGTCTGATGCACAGATGAACACTATACAGAAGCCTGATGATGGCAGATGAGATTCTGCTGAAATGTTGCTACAACTTTAAAAGCACAACTATAATGATGTGGGAAAATACCCAAACAAAGCGGAATACCATAGATAGACAGACAGACAGATAGATAGATAGATAGATAGATAGATAGATAGATAGATATACATAGATATAGACATAGACATAGATATAATAGATATAGATATAGATATAGATATAGATATAGATATAGATATAGATA
>NW_020769335.1:5077101-5093135 GCF_900518735.1 Pseudonaja textilis | reverse complement strand
AGATATAGATATAGATATAGATATAGATATAGATATAGATATAGATAAATGTTTTCTTATGTTTTCACGAGTACACACAAGGTTAAAAAAAACCCAATACACAAGCCTGAGGATGGCAGATGAGATTCTGCTGAAACGTCACTATAATAAAAGCACAAATATTAAAACGTGGGAAAATACCCGAAGAAACTTAAATACCATACATACATACATACATACATACATACATACATACATACATACTTGTAGGTCTAGGTGTGTTCGGGTCTTTTCCCCTGTAAGATTAAGAATATCTTGGCGATGTTTCAGCGAGGTCCCACTTGCCATCCTCAGGCTGGTACTTTCGGCTTTGTGCCAGTGCAAGCCAGAAGCACCAGCCTGAGGATGGTGAGTGGGACCCCTCTGAAAAGTTGCCAAGATACTCTTAATCTTACATGGGAAAAGACCCGAACACACCTAGACCTACGTACCTGTACCCATGAAAATCTACGAAAACAAACACACACACACACACACACACACACACACACACACACATATTTGTTTTCTGAGGTTTTCGCGGGTATTTGTATGTGGATCTTTGGTTATTTGGGTTTTCTTCCGTGCAAAATTGAAAGTATCTTGGCGACGTTTCGACGAAGCCTCATTCGTCATCTTCAGGCTTGTGTCTTTGGCTTTGTGCTTCTCGGAGTATTACTTTGTGCATTACTCCGAGAAGCACAAAGCCAAAGAAACAAGCCTGAAGACGAATGAGACTTCGTCGAAACATCACCAAGACACTTCCAATTTTATGCAGGAGAAAACCTGAATAACCAAAGATCCATATATATATCCATTATACATATATATAATGCTGATGTTTTGTTTAAACTAAATTAAATAAACTAAAGATCAGTGATTGTATGATCTCTGTAGATGTCATATACTAAATAAATAAATAGCTATACTCAAGAAGTCCTCACTGATGAACTGAGCTTCCTTAGGTATTAGAAAAATTAGAGCTTCCTCTTTAAAAGAATTGATGTTTATATAGTTCTGCACATGCAGAGATAAGAAATTAAGCCAATAAAAAGCCTACCCATTTTCATTTAACTGTACGTTGAAAGGATTATAATTACAACATTTAGCTTCCATTTGTTTGCTTGTTTCATTCTAAGAAATTGTGCACCTGCTCTCCGCCGGCAACTGCTCATCCTTTCCTCTCTGATCGAAATGTCAGGATTTAACCCGTAAATGTGGGTTGAGCCAGTCCTAATTAGCGGTCAGGATCAAAGCATTTGGCAGCTAAGCAAAGGTTGTGGGTGCTTCTTTCTGCGTAAAGAAAGCCAAGCGTATAGTAACTGAGTCTTCGCTTCACAAGGTGGTAAATCTGCATCCTTGTTAAAAATGCTAACACTCCAGCCCCTCCCTTGGGCCAGCCAGAAGTGAATGGAAAGATCATTGAGAGATTGGCTCGGCTCTCTCAATGAGGAAATAATGCCCATTCATGAATTGGACTGTGCCCATTTCAGAGAAACTGGAGAAAGCAATTATCTTTGGAAGGGCCCTACCTAACAAAATAGCCACCCATGTGCTGCAGCTGCCAAAAAAGCCAACACAGTTCTAGGCTGCATAAACAGAGGAATGGAATCAAGATCACGTGGAGTGTTAACACCACTTTATAAAGCCTTTGTAAGGCCACACTTGAAATACTCCATCCAGGTTTGGTCACCATGGTGTAAAAAGGATGTTCAGACTCTAGAAAGAGTGCAGAGAAGAGCAATCAAGATGATTAGGGGACTGGAGGCTAAAATATACGATGAACAGTTGCAGGGTTAGCTAGGCATGGCTAGTCTAGTGAAGAGAAGGACCAGGGGAGACATGATAGCAGTCTTCCAATATTTGAGGGGCTGCCACAGAGAGGAGGGGGTCAAACTTTTTTCCAAAGTACATGTAGGCCAGACAAGGAATAATGGATGGAAACTGAACAAGGAGAGATTTAACCTGGAAATAAGGAGAAACTTTCTGACAGTGAGAACAATCAACCAAGGGAACAGCTTGCCTTCGGAAGTTGTGGGAGCGCCATCACTTGAGACTTTATTTATTTATTTATTTTATTTGGTTTATCAATTGCTTACAAGGTAATAGGTATAAGTAAAAACATAGTTATGAATACATGGATACATATAAGAAAAATAAAAGAAATAATAGGACAGGGACAGTAGGCACTTGGGTGCGTTTATGCACGTCCCCTACAGACCTCTTAGGAAAGGAGTGAGGTCAATAGTAGAAAGTCTAAGGTTAAAGTTTTTGATGTTTGGGGAAGAAACCACAGAGTCAGGTCGAGTATTCCAGACATTGACCACTCTGTTGCTGAAGTTGTATTTCCTGCAATCAAGTTTGGTGCGGTTAACCTTGAGTATGTATCTATTGTTTGCCTTTGTATTGTTATGGTTGAACCTGAAGTATTCATTGACAGGTAGGATATTGCAATGTATGATTTTATATGCTATACTTAGATCAGACCGAAGGTGGTATAGTTCTAGGTTTTCTAGGTCTAGAATTTCAAGTCTGGTGGCATAAGGTATTCTGCAACGAGTAGAGGAGTGGAGAACTCTCCTTGTGAAATATTTCTGGACTTTCTCAACTGTATTAATATCAGATATGTAATGTGGGTTCCAGACTGATGAGCTGTATTCAAGTATTGGTCTAGCAAATGTTTTGTATGCTCTAGTTAGTAGTGTAATATTACCAGAGAAAAAGCTACATAAGATTAAGTTAATAACTCTTAATGCCTTTTTGGCTATGTAGTTACAGTGGGCTATAGCACTTAGATGAGTACTCCAAGATCCTTGACAGAGTTTGGATCATCAACAAAGTCTTGACTATTCAGCCTGTATTTTATTTTCTGATTTATTTATTTTTTGCCAATATGTAGGACAGAGCATTTATTTGTTGAGATTTGAAGTTTCCATTTGTTTGACCATTCTGATACATAGTCAAGGTCTTTTTGGAGGGTAGCAGTATTGTCTGTGGTGTTGAATAGCTTTACATCATGAGCGAAGAGAATGCAGTTGCTCTTAATATGATCACAGAGGTCATTTATGTAGGGTATGAAGAGAGTTGGTCCTAGAACACTGCCTTGGGGGACAGCACTGTTGACAGGTACAGAATTTGATAGGATGCTCCCAATTTTGACCATTTGTTGTCTGTTTGACAGGAATGCTTTTATCCAGTTATGCAAGTGTCCAGAGATACCATAAGATTTTAGTTTTAGGAGTAGTTTGCCGTGTACCACTGAATCAAAGGCTTTACAGAAGTCTATGTAGATTGCGTCTATTGCTTTGCCCTGATCAAGTTGTATAGTCCATATGTTTTCGCAGTGTAAGATATTGCAGGATAGTTTTTTCCTGAAACCAAATTGTTTATTGGAGAGTAGGTTGTTTGTCTCTAAGTGGAGGATAATGGATTGGTTAATAATTGATTCCATGACATTACAGGTGACACAGCATAAAGAGATTGGTCTGTAAATTTTCAACTAGGCTGGGATTTCCCTTTTTGAAGATGGGGATGACCATGGCTTGTGATCATAGTTTTGGCAAGGAGCTGGTCCTGAAAGATTTTTCAAAGATTATGCTTAGAGGTTTGGCTATGGCAGTGGATAGCTTTTTTAAGAAGTAGGCACATATTCCGTCTGGTCCAATAGATAGAGATGGTTTTAGATTGCACAGTACTTTTTCAACAATGTCTTCTGTAAAATCAATATGGATTAGATCATTGTAGTTGTCTGTGGTTCGACTAGGAAGTACTGGGCTTGATCCATTGCTGTTTACAAATACTGAGCCAAAGAATGTGTTAAAGAGGTTTGCTTTGATGGTGTCATCGTTGCAGTCTTTGCCATTAGGTCCTTTCAGGGGTGGGATGGACCTTGAGTCTTTTAGTTTGTTGTTTACAAAATTGTAGAAAGTGCGGTTGGAATTTGTGTGTAGAAGGTTTTCCTCTTGTTTAATGTGATAATTGGTGCATTCAGTCTTTATCTGGTAGCATAAATATTTGTATCAGCTTTTGAAGTTGGCAACGTGACCAGATTTGTTTTTCCACCAAAGTGATCTCTTTTTGGATTGAAGCTTCCTTATTGTTATGGGTAATCTGGTTTTTCTGGTTTTTGGAGTTGTAATTGGTACATATAGTTTGATGACTCTTTTGACTTCAAGTAAAAATATGTTGTAATGATCTTCAACAGTATTGCATCCAGTGAATAGAAATTGCCAATCAAGGGATGAGAGATCGTTGTCTATAAGATCATAGCTTCATTTTTTGAAGTTATAATTGCGGATCACATTGTTGTGTTGTTTTTTGTGTGGATGTATGTTGAGACAAAAGTCAATCATTCTGTGGTCACTGTTGGAAAAGGGTTCTTTAATTTGTATTCCATAAATTGAGTTCAAAATATTGCATAAGATGAGATTGGGGCAGTTGTTAAGTCTAGTGTTGTTGGTTACTAGTTGTTCCAGTCCCAGGTTTGTTACAGCACTGTAGAAGGTTGCATGTATGGGTTCAGTTTTACCTTCATTTAGGGTCCAGCTAATGTGAGGTAGATTGAAGTCACCAAGAAAGATAAAAGTGTGTGGGCAGGATGTTGCCCATGTTAGTAGTGAATTTAGCTTATTTACATGTTCGATGTCATAATTAGGAGCTCTGTAACATAGTAAGAATCAAAATGTGATATTTAAGGACAGTTCACAGACAATGATGTTTTTTAGATGTAAGGACTTTTTATAGAACATAGCAACACCACCTCCTCTACGGATTTCACGATCTGATCGGTAAACATGATGGTCTCTTACTGTGGTAATGGAGTCAGGGAGAGATGCATTGAGCCATGTTTCACAGACAAATATGATGTCGAATTTAGCCATATTTAGTAAGAAGAGAAATTCAGGTATTTTATTCACAAGGCTTCTTGCATTGAGTAGCTTGTATTTAAGGCCAGTTGTAGTTGGCATTGAGGTAGTTGGGGCGTGCATACCTAGTTTTGAGTGATGGTGGGTTAGATGTGGTAGGGTTGGATGTGGAGTTGTGGGTTGTGTGACTTACTTTTGATACAATCAGCATGGTCGTTAATGTAGAAATCCTTCTCTCCATTGTCTAGATCTTTTGAGTTCATTGCGGAATTCACGGGAGCAGATTCTTTGCAGTATGGATAAGTCTGGTCTTGAGCAAAAAATTTTGTGTTTGGGATTCTTTCAAGAAGAGATTGGACTCCCATCCATCAGGAATGGTGTAGGATCTCCTATTTGGGCAGTGGGTTGGACTAGATGATCTACAAAGTCCCTTCCGACTTTGTTAATCTGTTATCTGTGTTCTCCTTCTTGCAGGTTTTGATCCCCTCTGTGGATACCTCTGGCTTTGTGGGATTGCAAAGGAGGAAGCCAGAGAAATGGAAGATAATTAATATAGCTTTGGAGGAACTAAAAAGGCCTAATTCATGTTATCGTGTCACCTTTAGCCAATTTGTTTATCCTGGTAGAGCAATTGTCACAAGTTGTATCTCTGCCTTTGGTGCCTCTGCAGACATCTTCCCTTCCTCCTTCTTTTGCAGCCGAGTAGCATCAAGGAGGAAAAGGATGAAAACTCTATTCAAGTCTGTCAATCCATATCTTCTTCATTGCTTTTATGTCTCCCTTGTTGTGTCTTCCCTTTCTTTCTGAACGTCAACATGGCAGCCTTCCAATGGCACTTATCCACTCCAGCTAATTGAGTCACATAAATGCAAGTAATTTGAAGCATTATTGTGAGAGATTTCTGTTTGCTTCTTTAATTAAACAGTTGTTCACAGGTGCGTACAGTTACGGCAAAATTAATTGATAGCTTTTTATTACCATTGGAGTCAGCTGCCATTGGCCCAACAAAGAAACAGCTTCCATTTGGTAGTGCAGGTTTTACTGAGACGGGGAAGAGTTCTGTATTTTTCCTGAGATGAGCAATCAGGCTGCAAAGAGCTTGACATCTGCTTGGCAAAATCTTATTTTTGCTAAGAATAACAGAACAGAATAACAGAGTTGGAAGGGTCCTAGTTCAACCAGTGGTGGGGATTCAAAAAGTTTTACCACCGGTTCGGTGGACGTGGCTTGGTGGGCACAGTTTGCGTGCGTGCATACACTTTGAGTGCACGCACAAGCCAAACGCACACTTTGCACAGGCTCAGAGGTGTTTTCACAGGTACAGAGGCATTCCAACTCACCTCCTGCAAGCCTGCACTCTCCCGGTGGCTTCATCAGCTGCCACACAGCACTCTGCTATGCCGTGCAAAGCAGCTGTGCTTCAAAAACAGAGGATAAAGGTGAATAAGCGAGCCCAGGTGGGCGGGTGGGCCCAACAGTCGGAGAAAACCGGTTTGGTGTCTGCTGCTCATCATTGCTACCGGTTTGGGAGAACCAGTCTGAACCGGTCGAATACCAACACTGAGTCCAAGCCCCTGCTCGGGCAGGAAACCCTACAGCATTTCAGACAAATGGTTGTCCAATCTCTTCTTAAAAACTTCCAGCGTTGGAGCATTCACAACTTCTGTAGGCAAGTTGGTCCACTGATTAATTGTTCTAACTGTCGGGAAATTTCTCCTTAGTTCAAGATTGCTTCTCTCCTTGATTAATTTCCACCCATGGCTTCTTGTCCTACCTTCAGGTGCTTTGGAGAATAGCTTGATTCCCTCTTCTTTGAGGCAGCTCCTGAGTTATTGGAGCACTGCTATCATGTCACCCCAGTCCAGGGATCTCCAAACTTGGCAACTTTGAGACTTGTGGACTTCAACTCCCAGAATTCCCCAGTGTGATGACCTGGGGCAGGGCACAAAAATAACAAAGTCACCAAAGTAGATAAATCCCCTTTAATGCCTCCAACTTGGCCCCGAATGTCCAATTATCCTTGGCGGGAGATCAAACTCTTCCAAAAACAGCCTACAAAGGGAAGAAATGCAGTCCGAACCCAAAATACAGATAAAGTAGAAATAAAAAATAACCAACACAAACCACGCTGAAGTAATTAAAACGACAGACCAGGATAATAACTTGCAGACTTCCAAAAGATAATGAGGCACATACCATTGGGAGGACGCCAAAATCCAGTTAAGCAAAGATAATGCACGCTTTGCTTCCAGCAACTTTGCCATGCACAGTTTGCCCTTTTAAACAGTCTTCCCAGCTGCAGCCCATGAAGGGGATCAGGGCCCTTTCCTCCCCTATAAATCATGTTCTTCCTTTATCTGTTCCTCCCTGTGTGCCCTAGGATGAAGAGGGGGTGGGCCTGGGTTTTCCTCTGAATGGCCAGCCGGCCTGTGTCCTTCCCCAGGTTCCTCCGCAACCACCGGAGCCACACTCCCACTCCCTGTCAGCTGTTCCACCTCTCCCTTTGGAATCAGATTCCAACTGGGGCATGATACCCAGCCAGCATATTGAAGTCCGTAAGTCTTAAAGTTGCCAAGTTTGGAGACTTCTGCCCCAGTCCTTCTTTTCATTTCAGAAAGCGAGCAAGACTGAGGAAGAGGCACATAGATCTCTGTGATATATATTATCCATGATGGCCTGTCCCTAGAATGTCCCTTCAGGTCTTCCAATAGTGTCCCCATCATCACTGTGAATCTATCCGCTTGCTTACTAGTCACCCTCTTATTATTACTATAGTAACATTTCCTTTAAATAATATGAGCAAACTCTTTAAAATGCTTACTCTGCCCCCAATCTGCAACCAGGCTTGAGGGAGGGGCATAAATAGCTAAGACGGCACGACAAACACTCGTCTGTTTTGAATAGCATTTTATAATGTTTTTTAACTAATGTAAAATATTATGTTGTCCCTCTAGATAATGCTAGATTAAGGCTAACAGTGTTGAAAATATCTATATTTGCTTGGCTCATCCCCTCACCATGATGTTTATCACCTAATAAAAATGCTAAAATTACCCAGGAAAGATGCTTAATTTTCTCAACTGCATCTTACATCCTGTTTTAATACTAAATGCCATAATATCCCAAGTGGTCCGCCATACTGTCAGACACATTATTTATACATAGCATTTCTGTTTTAATCAATGAAAAGAACATGCAAGGGATTTTTTTCCCCCTCTTCTGCTTTAACGCTATGGAAAAGATAATTCAAAGATAAATTTTATACCCATTGCTTTTGGGTTTATTTCAAAGAGGCCACCTTCCCTAACTCTTTGTCCCTCTGAAGACTCAAATCATTACATTGTTATGAATTAAGGATAGTTCTTACTTGTCAGATTACACCTTCTGCAGTTCCCCTTGATGGTATTCCTATTCTTTGGGCTTTCTGATTTTTTTAAAAGATGATTTGACAGAGAGATAATGAGAGTTGGAAGGGACCTTGTAGGTCATCTAGTCCAACACCCCCACCCAAGCAGGAGACCCTACACCATTTCTGACAAATAGCAGTCCAATCTCTTCTTGAAAGCCTCCAGTGATGAAGCCCCCACAACTTCCGAGGGCAACGTCTGTTCCATTGGTTGATTGTTCTCAGTGTCAGAAAGTTTCTTCTTACTTCCAGGTTGAACCTCTCCTTGTTCAGTTTCCATCCATGATTCCTTGTCTGGCCTACAGGTGCTTTAGAAAACAGCTTGACTCTTCCTCCTCTCTGTGGCAGCCCCTCAAATATTGGAACACTGCTATCCTGTCTCCCCTGGTCCTTCTCTTCACTAGACTAGCCATGCCCAGTTCCTGCAACTGTTCTTCATATGTTTTAGCCTCCAGTTCTCTAATCATCCTGGTTGCTCTTCTCTGTACTTTTTCTAGAGTTTCAATATGGTGGCCAAAACTGGATGCAGTACCGTAAGGTATTTGAAATAAATGCAATCCTAGGCTGCATTAATAGAGGTATAGAATCAAGATCACATGAACTATTAGTATCCCTTTAAAAAGCCTAAATATGGCCACGTCTGGGATACTGCATCCAGTTCTGGTCACCACAATATAAAAAAGATGTTGACACTCTGGAAAGAGTGCAGAGAGGAGCAACAAAGATGATTAGGGGACTGGAGTCTAAAACATACAAAAAACAGTTACAGGAATTAGGTATGTCTAATCTAATGAAAAGAAGGACTAGGGGAGACATGATAGCAGTCTTCCAATATTTGAGGGGCCCCTACAAAGACAAAGGGGTCAAGCTATTTTCCAAAGCACCAGAAGGCAAGACAAGAAACAATGGATGGAAACTAACCAAGGAGAGAAGCAACGTAGAACTATGGATAAATTTCCTAAAGGTGAGAGCAATTAACCCGTGGAAGAGTTTGCCTTCAGAGGTTGTGGCTGCTCCATCACTGTAGGCTTTCAAAAAGAGACTGGACAATCATTCGTCTGAAGTGGTATTGGGTTTCCTGCTTAAGCAAGGGGTTGGATTAGAAGACCTCCAAAATCCCTTCCAACTCTATTATTCTATGTTCCAAACCCCATGAACATTAGACTAGAAAAGTTTGCGTTAAATTCCAGATAGACCTAGCTTAGATATCTAGATATGACTTGTATTCCAAGCAGTCTAACCATCTGGTGCTCAACAAATTTCAGCTAGGTTTCCCATGATACCAATGAAAGAAGAGAAGCATTTTGAAAGTCTGTTTTTTTTTTAAACACATGGTTGTTTTGACACACTCAGAACTCCTGAAAAACTGCAAGTATGTCACTCTTCTCCTAAATGTTTTCAAAGGCTAATTTAAACAGTGGCGGAGCAGCAGAAAGATGGATTAAAGCAAAAATATTGCATCCATTTGGAAAGGAGAATGGATGGGGTGGGGTGTGTGCAAGTCGCTCAGCTTGTTGTTGTTGTTGTTGCTAATAGAAGATTCAGATCAATACAAAAATATTCAGCTTTGTTCCAGTGATTGACTATGAATATGTTATGCGCACGGAAAAAGAAAAAAAAATAGCGATAATCTATGTTGATACAATAGTTCATTTTGCATTAGTGTCCTAGATGGAACAATGTTAAGAAGCAATTTAAATGAAATTCATTTAAATGTCAGCTCTCATGCCTGCGATTTTTCTATAATTGGTTATTTAATTAAAATAATTCTCATAGTCATTAATTTAGACTAAAACTTGCTGTGCACTGACATGTTTTAATTACATGGTATTAACAAAATTGATATGCTTTAAAAAAAAGCATGGTTAAATTTTAAACAAGAATAAATTAGAAATCTCATAGATCATCCTACTTAGAGTATTTAGGAAAGAAAATATCAGTCTTTTCAAGTGTTTATTATATACAAAGTCACAATATTTTTGCTTATGCTTCACAGTGAGATTTTCCATTTATTTGTTTTCTGTGAGTTAAATTTTATTTCATCATGGTCTTTCACTCTCTGATTTCCTTTAGCCGGCACACAATAAATAGGGTAATGAACTTGAATTAAATTTTAATTGGAAAAGCAAACAAACCACAGAGAACACAACAGACAATACAAAGCCAAAGCCTAAATGATATTGTAACTTTGACTTCAATAGTAAAATTTAACGGTGGCTAACTTATCCATCATATAAACTACTATCTGCTTGCAAGGAGCACACACAAACACACAAGATTTTTGCAACCACAATTTGGTTTTCACTGTACATTTGGGAGAACTTAGCTGTTCCTGAATGCAGAATGCTCTACATGGATATTATCTTAAACTGTGATGGATGTTCAACTAAAATTATTTTGGAAGGTCAAGTAGACAAATATCATACCAGCAGTTGTGCCCCAGCATATAACTTGTATATACTGTTGTTACTCTCTATCCCCATCTAGTGGCCGGAGGCAGGGGTAGGATTCAAATTTTGTAACAACCGGTTCTGTGGGCATGGCTAGGTAGGCATGGCCATGTGACTGGGTGGGCGTGGCTTCTTCTTTTGAGGGGAAGCACCCTCCCCCATTTGGGGGGCCTTCTGGGCCTCAGAGAAGCCTCCTGGGGCCCAGGAAGGCAAAAAAGTGGAGGGGAGGGCAAGGTGTATGTGCTGTGCCCCCCCTCCATTTTTTGCCTTTCTGGGCCTTGGGGAAGCTTCCTGGGCGAAGCAGAAAGACAGCGAGGGAAATCCCAGCACAGATGATCATAGGAACAGCTGATCGTCGGGAGAGGGGGAAAAAGAAATACCTTAAGGAGTGACTGGGCAGGGAAGAACGCAGTCAGCGATGTTGGGCATATATGCAATGTAGCACATGCACAATAAGGACCAGTGGGGCCAGCCAGGGGCACAATTTGCCAGTTCTCCGAACTGCACAGAATCATAACAACCAGTTCTATAGAACCAGTCCAAACTGGTAGTATCCCACCCCTGGCCAGGGGGACAAATATGCCCCAACATACAATCTTTATAAACCATTGTTCTTTTTAGCCCCATCTAGTGGCTGGAGAGACAAATACCAATTATATTATTTGAAGCTGACCCAACCCCTTTACCCATCTGCCTGTTCTCTCAAAACATAGGCACTCTGGGAAGCCAGATTCCATTTCCTTTAGCATTTGGAGAAGGTAGAAGCCCAAAGAAGCACCAAAGTTCATCTGTGGCACATGGTCATCCAAGGACAAACCCACATCCCACACATAGCATCGTTGGTGTGACTTAAATTGCTTGTATTTATTAACTGTTATGTTCAGCAGGATCTCAATGCTGCCTATCTTGCATTTGGTTCTCATTGTATGTGTCCTTGTTTTCCCCAGTTTCACCATATCCTGTTCTTTCAATAAAGCATTCAGATCTATGCACACGGTCTGTTTTATTGGAGGATAGGTGGGTTTAGCTGCATGTCGAGCTGCACACAGACTAACGTGTAGTGAGGACAGAACACCAGCCTTTTTCAACTTGTTTTTGGTCAGAAGTGCTGGGTCTACATCTTCCAAAAGTTATTGAGGAAGGTTGTATTACAAATGCTTTGCATGTACAGTACCTATCTACGATATTTCAATTTACTGTGGAAGCAATCAGGTCTGACGAACTTACTGTTAAACTGGAAGACCTCCGTGGTCCCTTCCAACTATGTTATTCTCCTATGAATTGACCGTAGATTTGATATCCCACTGAAAAGAACAGAATATTTCTTTCAAAAGATTTCACCAGACTGACTGCCTTCGAGAGTTTCAAAGGAGACCTAATCTCCAACTGGATTTGACTTTTGTTAGATCCCCTGCACATTATGTCTTCTGAACAGACTTATTACTTAACTTACCCAGATCTATTGAAGGAGCAATTAATTGTTGATTACGTTACGTCTTTCTTATTTGATGATTTTGAGGCATTGTCTATTTATTTTACATCATTATTGACTGAGCGATGTAACGCTCAGCCAACTGATGAACTGCCTTTGTTTGTGAAATAAATTCTCTTTTTAAAAAAAAAAAAGAAAGAAAGGAATAGGCCAAATTTGTCTGGTGTTATAATGAACATTTTTACTTGTCAGACATGCTATTATTATGTTTTCATCAAACCATCAACCAGGTGTTCAGACTGGATTTGGCATTTTTGTCTACCTATTGAGTCCTTTCCGAGGACTGGGGATAGGCAGATATGGCTATCTGATGGTGTTATAGATATTGTCACAGGATGTAAGTTGTTTCAAGCAAAGCTGCCTTTTGCAATTGACTAATGGTGATTTTGTCTAAGACACTGGAGTTCAAGTGGTGTTCCAGCTGTCTGATGATTGCACCCAATGGGGTCTCTGACAATTCTCCACAGCCAGCTTGCTATAGCCAACTCAGCATAGGTCAACTTGCTACATGCCAACAATTATACTAATATCAAAGAAATGGTAGAATTAAAGAAAGGGTGTAAACGGAGGGGCAGAAGCAAATGTGAATGACAAAAAATATATATTTTAAAATTTATTTTAATTAACTACATTCAGTTGTTAACTTGTCCCACGCTGGGATGTTCTGCAGAAAGTTGGCCATGGTGAGTTGTCCCATGGCAAGTTGGCTGCAGCAAATTGTCCCATTCTGCACCCAAGGCACCTAGAATTATTAGTATTGCCTTCGCTTTCTTTTGCCATAGTCATTCTATTTCTATTTGCAGATGTTTGTATTTTGTTGTCTTCTCCAGTTCTTTCTCTTTTATTCTGTTGTTGTTGTTGTTGTCTCTTTAATTCATTAAACATGAAGCTCAGTCAACTGAACATTTAAAAATGTATCAAAAATATCATTGACTGGTGCTGAAGGTTGATACGGGTTGTTTCCAGTATCCTAGGTATCAACCAAGTATCTTCTTAAGATGTACGATATTCCGAGTAGTGCAGTTTTCTGCAGTTCCAGTGGTGTTATTGCAGGAAGCTGCAATTTCTTTATTATTATTACTATTATTATTAATATTAATATTAATATTAATGTTTGAAAAAGGAATGGTCATGCAGTTCTCTTGATCAATCCCATCTCACAAGCCAAGCATTTGAGGAGGAATCCTTGACTCTTTACCCACCAAAAGTAGACTCTTGACTATTCTGTGAGAATTTCACAATATGGGAACCACGAGTTCTTTCTTGAAAAGTGTTTTACATGCTCCCCTTCCCTGCTCCAATTATTCAGATACCAAAACATTTTGTGGAGTAATAAGCAGTTAATTAAAGTCATTCTTCAGCATTTGTTCCTTTTCAAAATTCTGTGGTTCAGCCAAATTATTCTGCTTCCCCTCTTATAAATAAGCTTTTCTAATTTTATTTTTTTTCTATATTGACTTCTGGTGCATTTCTGGTTAGAAATGTGTAACCAGAAATGTAACATCATGTAACATCTGGTTACAAACCTGAGACTGCACATATAGGAAAGAAATTGCAAATATTTCCTTCCTTCACCCCAGCAACATTTAACATGTTATTAAGAAAGCTTTCAATGCTCATTCAGTGAGAGACTTTCCATTGCCAAGCTTTTGTGAAAATTGCATTTGTTGCCTCATGCCAAAGACTCTTTTTAAATGCTAATGAACAAAATTTGGCACATGTTCCCTTCTGGGTGGTTGAAGCCAAGGCTTTCTGCGGTCAACAGGAAAGGAATTCCAGGTCTATATGATTTCTGACCTCATGGGTTTCTCCTCATTCTCAAATCAATAATGTCTATCAAGGTGAGCCATGATGGCGCAGTGGTTAGAGTGCAGTACTGCAGGCTATTTCTGCTGACTGCCAGCTGCCTGCAATTTGGCAGTTCGAATCTCATGAGGCTCAGGGTTGACTCAGCCCTTCATCCTTCCGAGGTGAGTAAAATGAGGACCAAAATAGTCGAGGGCAATATGCTGACTTTGTAAACCTCTTAGAGAGGGCTGTAAAGCACTGTAAAGTAGTATATAAATCTAAGTGCTATTGCTATTTGTCAATCTTATTTTCAGATTTCATCCAGCTCTTTTTCTGTGATCATACATGTGAAAAAGGAAATCACTCATCATAGCACTCAGCAATAGCACTTAGATTTATATATCGCTCCATAGTGCTTTATAGCACATTCTGAGCATTTTACAAATATCAGCATGTTTCCCCCAACAATTTGGATCTTCATTTTACAGACCTCGGAAGGATGAAAGGCTGAGTCAACCTTGAGCTCTGTCAGGATCAAACTCCAGGCTGTGGGCAGAGGTTGCCTGCAATACTGCATTCTAACCACTGCACTACCACAGCACCTCCTTATGTCAAGCTTAGACTATCCAGTGTGTGTGTGTGTGTGTGTGTGTGTGTGTGTGTGTGTGTGTGTAAAAATTCCTTTGGAGAATTAAGCGCACCATTCTAATATCAGTTTATTCACTGCAGTATATTTTAATGCAGTATATTCACGGCTTATTGATATGCTTGGGAAATCCAATCATAACTAGTAATAAATTGTTAGTTAGGCATTCATTTAACTCTTTGGAGACAGAAAATGAGTGGCTTTCATTTTTGAAAATTGTCTTGGGGCAATTATGTTCTCCTGCTTGGGAAAAGCAACGTTTTCCTGTTATTGTTCCCCAAACCCAAGTGTTTTGAGATATCTCCCTAATTTCTTTCACACTTTGACTGTGTTGCATGAAAAAAAGTGAAAAATCAAGTCTATTTTGGGATGAAAAAATGTGATGTTTATCTAGTAAATCCGTGGATAACTCCATTAGAGGGATGAGGTCTCAAAACATGGACATGCCATGGATGGGGCAAATTTAATATTGTAATCTCTAATAAGATATGTTGGAAAATTCTACTTGATTCTACAGTTCAGAATTAGCCTTCGCATAAGGGGTATAATCTCTGTCTCTGCCTCCCTCTTTCTTTTATATCAATCAGTGAATCAATCAATCAGCCAAATCATCAAGTGTGTGTGTGTATGTATGTGTGTGTGCGTGTGCGCGTGGAGAGAGAGGGGATGGGAGAGAGAGAGACAGGGAGAGGGAGAGAGGGGGGCAGGTGCAGTGGCCTAGAGGTGGAGCTCTTGCCTCACAATCAGGAGGCTGAGTTCAATCCTAGGTAGAGGCAGATATTTCTCTCTCTGGGTACAATGAGGTTATACCTGCTGAATAAAACTCTGCATTGGGGACAGGAAGGGCATCCGGCCAGTAAACACTCAGCTCCATTCAATTGCCCAGATTCCACCCCACAAGGGAGTGTGGGGTCATTAAAAGGAGATGATCATGATGATGATGATAATGGTGATTATTATGAGATAGATGATAGATAGATAGATAGTAGATAGATGGATTGATTATGGTTAGATAGTAGATAGATAATAAATAGATAGTAGATAGGTGATAGATAGATGATACATATATAGATGATACATACATAGATAGATAGATAGATAGATAGATAGATAGATAGATAGATAATAGATAGTTAGATAAATAGATGATGGTTAGATAGTAGATAGATAATAGATAGATAGTAGATAGATAGATGATAGATTGATAGATGATACATATATAGATGATACATAAAAGATAGATAGATAGATAGATAGATAGATAGATAGATAGATAGATAATAGATAGTTAGATAAATAGATAGATAAATAGATAGATAGATAAATAGATAGATGATGGTTAGATAGTAGATAGATAATAGATAGATAG
>NW_020769335.1:5060037-5072939 GCF_900518735.1 Pseudonaja textilis | reverse complement strand
TCTATCTATCTATCTATCTATCTATCTATCTATCTATCTATCTATCTCTATCAATCATCTATAGCCGTGGTGGCTAACCATTTTGGGCTCCTGTGCTGAAAATTGTGTACACACTTGTGCTCACTTGCATGCCAGCACCCAGAAGCCAATGCCCGCAGCCGCCCCCCCCCCATGCCCCCTGCACATGTGATTCCCCCCGGGTGCTGAACATCTCTGCATATGCGTGTGGGTCTTCCAAGCATCCCCCGCTCCCATGCATGTGCGCCAGACACCCGATAATCAGTTGGCAGGTGGGCAGCGGATGCATGCGCAGTAGATCTGCTCTGGGTGAGAGCTCACGTGCCGGCAGTAATGGCTCTGTGTGCCACTTCTGGCATGCATGCCATAGGTTTGCCATCATAGATCTATAGCTATCTAGATATAGTTATCTATAGTTATCAAATATCTATCCATCCATCTAGCTATCAGCTAGCTAGCCAGTCATCTAGCTATTTATCATAGCCATTTTAAAGAAAATAAAAATGAATGTTTGCATTCTCCCACAGGATGCAGATTTTAGTTATAGATAGGGAGGGAGAGTGGGGAAGAGAGGGAGGGAGGGAGAGGGAGAGTGGGAGGGATGTATATATTAATTATAGTAGTTTTACCAAACAAAAATGATTTAGAACTAAGGAGAAAATGATAGGGCAAAGATTTGTCTGAAATAATACAGGGTCTCCTGCTTGGGAAAATCTCAAGGCTCTTCCAAGTCTATTATTCTATGTTCTATGTTTTAGAATAGAAGTGAATTTGCCTGAGACCTTTTGAACAGCTCCACACATTGGTATTACTCCTACAAACTCCTGCATTATGGGAGTCAGACTCTGTGCAGACACTGGCAACCTCCAAAGCAAGGCCTTGACACAGGGGTGGGATTCTACCTGGTCGAACCAGTTCTATAGAACTGATTGTTATGATTCTTCTTCAGAGAACCGGCCAATTGTGCCACTGGCTGGCCCCTCCCCTCCCCTCCCCTTCCCACCCACTCACTCCTTACTTGGCATGCACACCATCAAACTTGCCTGCGTTTGGTAAGTTGCTATTTTATCTTTGTTTTCCTCCAAGCACCAGCATTTCTGCTGTGCCAGGAGATTTAGAGTAGCTAGAAAGCAGGAAATCATTGGATTTCTTGCTTTCTAGCTAATCTAAAAGCGGAGCTGAACCTTCCTTAGGATTGAAGCTTCTATTTTTCAGTGGAGACTCAGGAAGCAGATTGCAGAAAGGTAGATCTCTGAGTGAATCTGCGATTCTGCGAGCAACTCAATCTGCCTGTCTGCTTTGCCTGGTTTGGGGTAAAAGTTACTCTTTTTTAAAATAAAAAATTCAACATTTACATAAATATTTATAATATTTACATACAAGCCATGCCCAGCCAGTCACATGATCGCCAAGCCACACCCAGAAATTAGGCCATTCCTGCAGAATAGGTTGCTAAGAAATTTGAATCCCACCCCTGCCTTGACACAGTTTATTCCACAACTGTAAGCAAAGTTGGAAAATCTGGTGGCTCACAGCTGTCTTTTATGTGACTTTGGAACCAGTCCCCTCACCCAGGGAGAACTGACAAATTTAGCAGCAACCACTGAAATTGGGAAGTACATTTTCCCGCCAACTAATTAAATAAGGAATGCTAGAAAACCTTACTTTGTCTAAAGTTGGGAAGTGGGAAATGAGAGAGAGACAGGGAGAATAACATCCAAAACCTCCAAACCTACCTGCCCCAATAGGTCCCTTCTTGTTACATGACTTATTTATGTTATTCTAGCCTCAGACCGATTTTAATTGATGAGTTTTATTACTTTTTAATTTATGTCTTATTGTAGACTTTGGTAGACCTCCGTAGATGGTGACCTCATGTGTTCAATCAAACAAAGAATCAACCCACTATTAAACTCCAGACACAGAATTAAAACTTTGCCCATCTCTGCTGAATAAATTAACTTCGAGAGGCAGGAAACCTGGAAAGAGAAAACAATGAAGATTAATGCTCTTCAAAATATTATGAAGCCACATCCATGATTTACATACTTACCTCAGATGCTGGAATTCAAGGAGGTAATTGCAGAGTTTGCACTGTGACATCCTCAAATGAATGTCATTGCTGTGATACCATCCCAACTGCTGTGAGGGACTGTGCCCCCCGTCTTGCAATTATAAGGAACATGTGGGAGTGAAAAAAAGAAATTAAAAAGAGCCGTGTCCCAGGAAATTCTGAAATTCCTGCGATGAGACTTTGTTGCTAGGAATTAATTAATTAATTTATTTTATTTGTCAATCACTTACAAGATAATAGGCATAAGTATAAACATGAGTAAGAATACAGGAATACGTACGAATAAATGGGGACAATAGGACAGGGATCGGTAGGCATGATGGTGCACTTATGCACGCCCCTTACAGACCTCTTAGGAATGAGGGGAGGTCAATAGTGAATAGTTTGAGGTTAAAGGAGTGGGGGGTTAGAGGATGTAACAACAGAGTCAGGTAGTGCATTCCAGGCATTGACCACTCTGTTGCTGAAGTCGTACTTTCTGCAATCAAGTTTGGAGCAGTTAACATTGAGTTTGTATCTGTTGTGTGCTCTTGTATTGTTGCAGTTGAAGCTGAAGTAGTCATTGACTGGTAGGACATTGTAGCAGATAATTTTGTGTACTAGGCTTAAGTCCAACCATAGGCGGTGCTGTCCAAGCCCAAAATTTCAAGCCTGGTGATATAGGGTATTCTGTTGTGAACAGAGGAGTATAGTACTCATCTCGTGAAATACTTCTGGACGAATGAATTCTGAATGGATTTCTGAGAATGACTCATTTGGCCAGATTCATTGTAGACCAAAAGTGAATAAGACAATGTGATTTTGATCCATATGTTGTAAGGGTTTGGATTACTGTTCAGAACATTCAAAAGAGAGTCTCATTTAAAAGGGGCTGTAAATACAATTAATAAATTGTGTTGAAGGCTACTTTCGCTCCATGCAGATTTAAAACTTTGGTTTGATTTGTCTGATTTTTCTTTATTAATATCTACCCTGCATTAATTTTTCAACAGAGTCAGAAGTGCCTGGCAGCAAGCAGTTAGTGATTCACACATCAGTGCAACTTTGACAATGAGAAAGGCTACAAGCCAGTAAGTTTAATTAAAAAAAGTGGAGGGGGGGGGTGGAGTTTAGGAAATGTAAAACTGTTAACTAGTATAGTAGGATTTTCTTAAAAGAATCGTTTCAGCTTTTTCTTTCATACGATACATGGCCAGACACATAAGTGCCTGTATTTAAAGCTCATGTGTTTACTAAGGAGTTTTTAAACACAGTGTCCTCTTTCCGTCACATTGATGATTCAGTTTCTGTATGATCAACTGAGTCAATTCATTCACCAATGTCTATCAATTTCACATCATTTCACTTTTTCAGGTCTTGGTGATTCATGGCTGAAGATGTGAACAACCCACCCCCTCAACTAGTTTTTGAAATGTTACGGAAGTTGGTGATCCCAAATCATCAAAAATCCCTTATGCTTCAATATGAAAATCTCTGGAGCTACATGCAAAGGAGTGTTTCTTCCCAGAAGTGAGAATGTTCAATGTATGGAGTGGATCTTATAGATATATAGCACACACAGAGAGAGACACACACAGACACACAGACACACACACATTATATTGGTGAATGTGAAGAAAAAAGAAGTCTCACCTTTCCTGGAAAAGTGAGTTAGTTCCTAAAGGTAAAGGTTCTCCTCGCGCATACTTGCAAATCATTTCCGGTTCTAGGAGGCGATGCTCATCTCCGTTACAAAGCCAAAGAGCCAGCGCTGTCTGAAGATGTCTCCATGGTCATGTGGCTGGCATGATTAAACATCGAAGATGCACAGAATGCTGTTACCTTCCTACCAAAGTGGTCCCTATTTTTTCTACTTGCATTTTTACATGCTTTCTAACTGCAAGGTTGGCAGAAGCTGGGACAAGTAACGGGAGCTCACTCCATTATGTAGTGCTAGGGATTCGAACCGCCAAACTGTTGACCTTTCTGATCGACAAGCTCAGCATCTTAGCCAGATTTTGAGTAGACACAGCTGCCTTTGATGAGACAGTGTGACTTATCCTTTTAGTCATTGTTGGGTCTATTCCTAACGTTTATGTCTTTTTATTATGAATTTGGCATTTTTGTTTTGTCTGGACTGTTGATAAGTTCAGGTTGGGCTGGACTGTTCCAGCCACCAATCAAGCCATAAACTAGATTAATGCAGTCCAAGTATCAACACTGGGAGTATTTTACAACTCAAGTGCACTTCATTGAAAATACTGTTAGGTGATTTGATGGCATGAGAACACCTTGTTCCTGCAAGTCTATGAATAGATAAAGAATGTGAATATTTTAAGAACTGCTTGACAAAAATGGCCTTGGATGCATTCCAGCAAACATTTAATGGATCAATGTTAAGATTAAAACAGGCCAAGATAGGTGATCAGATTCGTGTACATTTTCTATATTCAAGTCCATGCAGACATGTTGATTGATTCAGATATTACGAAGAAAAATGCCTCACTCTTATTCTTATTCACACATTGATCAGAAATTATCATCCGCATGTTGCATGGTTGATGAGAGACGGGGCGGGGGGGGGGGGGGAAGGGAGGGAGGGAGGGAGGGAAAGGAAGCCATAGGGGTATTTGGACCTCACTTTCCTCTTCAGTTTCTTTCCAGGGAGTTTTTCCTTCTTTAATGAGCCAGTTGTTTTCATTAACTGCTAATTACTTTTCACCAGCATATGAGGTCTGTGGGACAAAGATTCACATTACGATGGCATTCACCAATTAATGTACAGTGGATAGCGTGAGATTTAGTCACAGTTAAGAAGAACACTGAGAGATCAAATGTTGGTGAGGCATTTGAAGATTACCAGGTGAAGGATGGGAGAGAAAAAACAAAAAAACAAATATTGAATTCAACCAATTGCTGAACAATTTTTTTAGATGTTTGAAGTGAAAGGGGACACCGGATGAGGCATTTTAGAATGGCAAAAACAAAAAGCAACAGATCTCAGAAATGGGAGCACTATTTGAAGTTCTATGCATGAAATGCAGAGCTATACAGACATATAAATTATAAATGTTTTCACACAGTATAGTCGTGTATTTTGAAATACGAATTATCGTAGGTGGCAATGAAAACACTTCATGCTCATTACGTCAATACATTTTATTGTTTGTTTGTTTTTTTAAATAATGCTTGTACTGGAGAGATAATATTTTTGTGAGGAAATATAACTTCCATGTTGCTTACTTAAAAGAAATTGCATTTCATGTTCCTTGCAAATCAAGGTGATTTCTAGTTGTTAAAACAATTCCACACACAAATGTCTGTTGGAATTCATCACTGAAATTTATTATTATTTTTGCAACAGCTACAATAGTATTTAGCCAGTAGACAGCAATGTTTACAAGTTTGGATCTATGGTATATATTCTATGTTCTTTTATTCCTAAGCAGAGTTTCCTGTTTCCTGTTACAGTTAAATAATAGAGCAGTAAAGCACATGGTGACTGTTTGCCTGCTCTGTGTGGTGCTATATATAAACAGAATTCCTAAAATGATCAATTTTGGAAAAGAAAGAAATACAGGATGAGTAGGTTCAGAGGACATGGATCTTTTAAAGACACTGGGGGCTGAGGTGGCTTACACGGTAAGATGGCACAGTGGCAAGGGCTCCTCGGGGACCTGTTCATCACTGCTGCCAGCCTCCATTATCTCTGAAGGCAGCATTCCACTCCCTGATGGTCCTGGCCCAATCCCTGCATCACACACAGGCCCCTCATCTGAGTCCTCGCTCTCCGAGACCTCAACCTGTTGCCAGAGAACCACAACACATTCTTCCAGGAGGGGAATGGCTGCTAACTTTCTACAAATCACAGTCATAACTTATGATGATTTTAAAGCAGGTTAGTCAAAAAGATTTTACTACCTTTTTTTGTTAAGTGAGTGCAGCAGTCATAAAGCAGCTGCCACAGTTGTTAAATGAACATTATGATCATTGAGCAAACCAATGGCTCACCACGGGCATGGTTTTGCCAAAAAACAGAAGTGAATACCGTGTTTGGGCAAGACCATTGTTGAACACATTCACATGACTGCATGATGCTGAAAACATTTGTAAATGTAAATGTGTCCAGTCTTGAGTACAATTAAGCTACCAACAACTGTTGGAACTTTGAATCCAGGTCACAAGTAACCCCAGGTAGGTTGATCGGAACTTTGAATGGCTGCTAAATAACTGGTTGTAAGTTGAGGACTACCTGTAGCAGTTATCAGAGGCATCTTGGATAAAGAGTAGGAACATCCAAGCTGATCGCCTTGTGACAAAGTACCATGCAGAAAATCCAACCAAGCCTGGAGGGCGGGGTTGTAGCCTAAGTCCTATAACTCCAATAAATTTGTTTCCTTTTTTGTGTTGTACAGGTCATCTTCAAGAAGTGAGAGGAGCCGAATGTCAACTCATAAAATATTTCTATGGTCTTTTTAGAGTTGCCAACAGAAAGGGAGGGGGGAAAGGGGTTTGAAAGAGCAGTGCGGCAGCTTGGAAAGCAAAGGTGCATTCCATAAATAGTTTTTTAAAGATAGTAACTAGGTGACTGAAGTTTCTGCCGTGCAAATATCTAACTGGAGAGCATGATTGATGACTCTTGGCTATGGATGTGTCTCATTGGAGAATATGAATTATGATACACCCAAGGGGTGAGGGAAAACCAGGGTCAAGGGTGACAGTGAATTAGGTGTCTCAGAATTGGCTACACCCAGGCAGTGCTGGTCATGTTAACTCCCAATAAATCCTTTTGAAGTTTTGGAAGTTTGACTTGAGACTCAGGATTTAATTGGGGCAATTGCTGGAATCCTGACAGGTACAGGACTCATACCAAGGAGACCCTTGACTATGGAACACCCCGGGCTGTTTGTTCCCTCTCTCCGCCGCCAACCTATTTCACAAGGCAATATCAAGTCTTGTATTGAACTGAGATATAACAGAATAACAGAGTTGGAAGGGACCTTGGACGTCTTCTAGTCCAACCCTCTGCTTAAAAAAGAAACCCTACACCATTTCAGACAAATGGTTATCCAATCTCTTCTTTAAAACCTTCAGTAATGGAGCATCTATAACTTCTGGAGGCCAGCATTTCCACTGATTAATTGTTCTAACTGTCAGGGAATTCCTCCTTAGTTCTAGGTTGGATCTCTCTTTGATTAGTTTCCATCCATTATTTCTTGTCCTGCCCTGAGATGCTTTGGAGAATAGGTTGACCCCACCCTTCTTTGTGGCAGCCCCTCAAGTACTGGGACCCTACTATCATGTCTCCCCTAGTCCTTCTTTTCTCTAGACTAGACATGCCCGGTTCCTGCAACCATTCTTCATATTTCAGTCTCCATTCCCCTAATCATCTTTGTTGCTATTCTCTGTACTCTTTCCAGAGTCTCAATATAAGCACATTTCAAATAAAAATACTCCTGCTATGACTTTAGATGAAGACACACACACACAATCTGCTTTATCTCCTGACATTTGGAGGATTTCTATTTTAAGACTGAACTCAATTTTGACTGCTCTGGTCTTTCTTTTTTCTTCACAATGGCAAAAGCAGAATCTTATAAAAGATCACACTTAGCTCTGGACTCCAGGCCAGGAACCAAGCCAGATCAATAGCTGCCATTTGACTTCCATATCTCAGTTTCTGTCAAGGCCTTGTGACAAGCACTTATTGCGCTGGGCTCTGAAAATATGCTTTCCAAAGGCACTATTAACCAGGAACGACTATGTGAAAGCTCGCAGGTCATAAGAAGAAATTAAACGAAGCTGAATAAACACCCCCGCAGAATAGACATTAGCCTGAAACAATAAGCTGAAAGGAACAAAAGCATTTCTAAAGACTTCGGTGCTTTAGAGAGCCATTGTTAGTTTGGACAATTAGTATACAAACTGGATCACAATGAATGGACAAGTCCTTTGCAAGTTACAAAGGCACAGGGAGAGTTGGATTTTGAGCATAAAGAGAAGGATTACATTTGCACATAAATGTAGAAGAGCTTGAGACTCAGGATTGAGTAACTTTGGGTGATCAAATGCCCGGGATCTCAACCAGCCAAAATCTTGCCAGCTGTGTTTCTTTTCTCTTCTCTTCCTGGATGAATTGTCTTCCCTTTTTGGAGCTAATCTATGGCTGGCTGGGAAACCTCCTATAGTATAATTCTGTTATGATTTCCTCTTTGCCTCTACAGGGAATTGTTTATCTTTCTGCATTGAGATCTTTTCTGGACAGTCCACGGAGAATTGTTAGAGCTTCTGGATCACAGCTAAGAGTTAGAATTGTTTGTACCTCTGTGCTGCCACCTTCTGACTTTCCAGGTGTTTGCATCCAAGATTTATGAGTCCAAAAAATAATAATAACAGAATGGTTTTGTTTGGGTCAATAAGTTACCCGCTGAATAAATTGGCAGATGAAGGGCTTAATTCTGAAAGACCCACTTGCTGCCATAAATGCAAACTATTATTATCTTTTTGGGCTTCTTGAAGTGTAAGAAGTGCTGTGTAAATCATCGTGTTTGGGCATTTGGAGGAAAAATGATGTCTGAGTTCAATGATATTACCTGAGACAATAAGTGTACAAACTTTGATCTGAGGAAAATTGCAATATTTTACAGTATGTGAACCCAACCAGCAGGATTTATAGTTCAATCTGTTAATGTACTCCACCTGGCAGTTTTATGCATTGTGAATTTAAAGAGGAGCTCAATGTAACATAAGCTTTACAAGCTGGGGAAATATTATTGAAATGAAACATGAACGAGAACCATTTAAACAATAAAATAATGGGCGCTGGCAATAAATTCTTTCTTTTCTTTTTTCTTTTTTTGGTATAAATAGAAAAGCCAGAGTTTTATATGCTGAAGTTAGATGAGGTTTTTGGAAGGCTCTGAAAAAACTTTGCTTTAAAAAAAACATTTGTGTAGATCTACTTTAGAAGAATTAAAAGAGCAACAAAAATGACTAGGAGACCGGAGGCTAAAAACACACAAAGAATGATTGCAAGAATTGGATATGTCTGGTTTAATGAAAAGAAGGACTAGAGCTGACATTATAGCAGTCTTCCAATATTTGAGGGTCTGCCACAAAGAAGAGGGAGTCAAGCTATTCTCCAAAGCACCAGATGGCTGGATTAGAAGATTTCCAAGGGCCTTTGAAACGCTCCTATTCTGATGAGAACATTGTTGTTGTTTTTAAAAAGTTCCATATCATTAAAAAGCCAGTTAAACCTACAAGAATAGCAAAGCTTAGAACAGAATAACGAATATAGTTTAGATCAAGTGCACAAAACTGGGCACTTGCCAAAGGAACTGTAGGTAATCCCAGGAAACAAGCTAGTCTGGTGTCCCTTACCTGGATAGATAGATTGATCCCTATCAGTCTGTCTGCATATCTATCTTTTTATCTATCTATCTGTCTATCTGTCTATCTATCTATCTATCTATCTATCTATCTATCATCATCATCATCATCATCATCATCATGTATTTACCTAAAACCTGCCTCCTGTGGGAGAATGCAAACGATCACTTTTGTTTTCCTGAAAATGGCCAGGCGATATATTTATAATCAAAGCCTTGTCTTCTTCAGGAATTTAGGGCACAATCAACAGAGTGCAGAGTGCCAGGCCTTGAACAATCTCTAATCAGTCATTTTGAACCTGGTGTGAAGACAGTGCAGATTCCCCAAGTTGTATGTTGCAGTTGGATAAGAAAGTGCAAGGATAGTGGAACCTCGGGTTGCAAATGCTTCTGTTCTTGACCAAATTGGGTGATGACTGAAAAATCCACCCGATTTTTGAATTTTGTTAGCACCTGATTCAAAAATCGGGTGCAGAAAGATTCTCTTTACACGCCAATTTCCCCTTTGGTGCCATTTTTTTTTTTGTCTGTGCATGCACAGACAGTCATGACCAAATTGGGTCACGATTAGAGTCCTGGAACAGATTATGGTCACGACCCGAGGTTCCACTTATCTTTTGTGAACTGTCCCAAGAGTGTTAATCTACTTTGCTATTTCCATAGGGAGTTTGTTCTCTAATCCTAATGTGAGTTTTGGATCATTTCCTGTTAACAGAAAAAACAATTACTACGAACCTGCCTTCCATTGAGGACCTGTATACTGCACAAGTCAAAAAGAAGACTGTGAAAATATTTACAGACCCCTCACATCCCGGACATAAACTGTTTCAACTTCTATCCTCAAAACGACGCTATAGAGCACTGCACACCAGAACAACTAGACACAAGGACAGTTTTTTTCCCCAAAGCCATCACTCTGCTAAACAAATAATTCTCTCAACACTATCCAACAATGTACAAAGTCTGCATTACTATTACTATTAATCTTCTCATCACTCCTTATCACCCATCCCCTCCCACTTGTGACTGTATGACTGTAATTTTGTTGCTTGTATCTTTACGATCTACATTGACTGTTTCCTAGTATGATTTGATTGTTGATTGTACCCTATGACTATTATTAAGTGTTGTACCTTATGATTCTTAACTCTTGATGAATGTATCTTTTCTTTTTATGTACACTGAGAGCATTTGCACCAAGACAAATTCCATGTGTGTCCAACCACATTTGGCCAATAAAGAATTCTGTCTGACTGTCTGTCTATCTATCTATCTATCTATCTATCTATCTATCTATCTATCTATCTATCTATCTAACAGGCTGAACCCTCCAATCAGGAGATGCTATCAGTGAGGGATAAGCATGATAATACAGGACCTGGTCATGATCTGATTCCACTCTCACATTCGGCAATATGACAGTCTTATGCTCTCCTTAGTGCTGATATTTTTCCTGCTATTCCATGTTGTCTGAGCCTTCAGAGGTGTGACATTCTGCCGAGACCCTGAGTAATTCTGTAGCATATCAACAATTTCCATATCATCGGCAAGAAAAAGCATTTCAGACTTGTTGAACCCTAGTTATTATAAGCTTGAACAGCTCCCGATATAGGAAAAGATATGCATGATTATGCAGTCAAGTGGAAGGGAGGCTGAGTCCAGCATACCGCAAATCTAATTGACAATTTTGTTGCCCTTCTCGGGCTATTTAGGAGAAGTGGTGAGGTCAATGGCAGCGAAGCATCTCGCAAGCAGGGTGGGTGGGGTGTGGAGCAGCTCACCTGCCTGGTGGCTGGGTCTGAAGTTTCTAAAGTAGCAAGAAAGGAGAAGAGTTTGTGGAATAATAAAAAGTAAAAAAAAACAGCCCTTGTGAATGAACCAGGTTATCGGCTAGATGCCCCTAGCAGAAGACAGGGTTTGGTCCTCTGTGAAAGAGGTGCAGTGTGGGTGAGTAAGTCAGATTTCCTTTCTTTTCCCAGCACAGGTTTTTAAAATGAGATGCAGACAGGGAGACCTGACATTAAGCCCTTGGAAATATCACTGAGATGTTGGAAAGTACCCATCTGTTGAGCTTTGTGTCTGTTTGCTTGGGGAGAGAGAAGCCATCTTAAAACGTTTTCCATTTTCCAGTGAGTACCTCTAGCAAGAGAAGAATAACAGGCAGGACAGCCCTGAAAATACGATGGAAAGCTAAGTCTGGTAAGTGAAGAAAAGCAACGAAGTTTAGGAGCTCAGGGGGCTTTTGGCTCTGAGTAGTTTCTCAGTTTCTGGGGGAGTAAAGCTTTGAGGATGTTACCGTGTTGCTTATATAATAAGGCCGGGTCTTTTTTTTTTTTTTGAGCCCCGAAAAAATGGCTAGGCCAACTTTTTTGGGGGTGACTTAATTCCCCCCCCTTTGCATCTTCGGGTGGACGGGCGGTGATGGCTTGGATGTTGACCTCAACGTTGGTGGGGCCCTTTGTATCAGGGTCAATGCAGGCAGCACCATATCCGGGTGTGCAACAAAGATGCTTCCTAACGGCAAGCCCCCCCCATTCCCCCCCCCATTTCGCATGTTTTAATATAGGACTTAATTTGGGGGGAGGGGCTTAATTTCATTTCATGCCTATAAAACATGCTGGGACTTCCTATTGGGGGAGGCCATATTGTTGGAGAAACAGGGTAGCAACTTTGAATTGTCTATCTTTCAAACCCTAAGTGAAACCAGAAAGCTATGGCCATCTAAGCACTGATGAACTTCTAGTCCAACCCCCTCCTCAAGCAGGAGGCTGTCTACCATTTCAGACATCTTCTTGAAAACCTCCAGTGAGGAAGCACCCACAACGTCTAAAGGCAAACCGCTCCACTTATTAATTATTCTGTCATGAAATGTCTTCTTTGTTCTAAGTTGGTTCTATCCTTTATTAGCTTCCATCTAATGCTTCTTGACCTGCCTTCAGGTGCTTTGGAAAATAGCTTGTCTCCTTTGTGGCAGCCCCTTAGATACTGGAACACTGCTATCATGTCTGGTCCTTTCCCTCCCCATTAAATTTGGCATGCCCAATTCCTGTAATGTTCTTCATATCTTTTAGCCTGCAGTTCCCCAATTATCTTTGTTCCTCTTCTCTGCACTCTTTCTAGAATTTCAACATCTTTTTAGAGTCTCAACATATTTTATATTGTGAAAATCATCATCATCGTCATACATTTTAAGAAGATGCTTGGTTGATACCTAGGATGCTGGCAGCAACCTGTATCAACCATCAGCACCAATCAATGATATCTGTAATACGTTTTTAAATGTTCAGTTGACTGAGGTTCATGTTTAATGAAATAATAAAAATAATAAATAATAATAATAATAATAATAGGAGGAGGAGGAGGAGGAGGAGGAGGAGGAGGAGGAGGAGGAGGAGAAGAAGAAGAAGAAGAAGAAGAAGAAGAAGAAGAAGAAGAAGAAG
>NW_020769335.1:5028971-5048089 GCF_900518735.1 Pseudonaja textilis | reverse complement strand
GTCTCAAATTCCTTCCAAGCAGTGGTGGTATTCAATTTTTTTTACTACCAGTTCTGTGGGCATGGCTTGGTGGGCATGGCGTGGCTTGGTAGTCGTGGTATTGCTTGGTGGGCATGGCAGGGGAAGATTACTGCAAAATCCTACCCCACCCCACCCCACTAACCTGCTTTCGAGCTCCGTTCTCCTGTGCAGGACAACAAAAGAAGACTCAGCCGATCATCTGGGACTCGGGAGGCAGAGAATAGATGGGGGCGGGGCCAGTCAGAGGTGGTAATTTGCTGGATCTCTGAACTACTCAAAATTTCCACTATCGGTTCTCCAGAACTGGTCAGAACTGGTTGATTACCACCTCTGCTTCCAAAGGTTTTGGCCTTTCCCTTACTGAACATTTCTCTCTGTTTTGCTTTTTTTTTTAAAGAAAGAAAATCAAACATTGAAGGCTAATGAAGACCATTTAAATAAAAGAGGCCATTAGTCCTCGGTTTTATATCAGCTTACATGCTTTCCCTGTGCAAAGTATGTTATTAATTTCACATGCCAGATTCATAGGTTTCTGCAATATCAGGTTTGATGTATTCATTATCGGCACTCAGTACATTAATTCATGCCGAAGTCCGGTAAATCAAAATTATACCATCTGGCTTCCTGTTTTTAATGATGAATTTGATGTAAGGGTGATTAAGATAGTTAGGCTTTTGAATTTTAATGTAAAAATTAGGGGATTAAAAAGGCATTTAGAAATGACCAATAGTTAGAATAAACTTACTGACAGGATGTAATTTGTGTACTTGCTAGTAAAACTCCATTTTAATTAGCAGCCGGAGACTTTTGCTGCTGGCTTAAAGAGACAGAAGTCTCGCGATTAAGAAGATGAAGCTGTTAAATTGATAAATTGACCTTGAAATACTTGTAAGTGGGGAGGACGATGCTTCCGGTGTCACAATGAACATGTGGATATGGTGACAATGAGAGGCCAACTCTCTTATTTTCTTTTGACTCGTTGAAAAAAAGAATGCAGAGAAGAGCAACAAAGCTGATTAGGGAACCGAAGGCTAAAACATATGAAGAACAGTTGCAGGAACTGGATATGTCTAGTCTAGTGAAAAGAAGGATTTAGGAGTGACACGATAGCAGTGTTCCAGTATTTGAGGGGCTGCCACAAAGAAGAGAGGATCAACCTATTTTCCAAAGCACGTGAAGGCAAGACAAGAAGCAATAGATGGAAACTTATCAAGGAGAGAAACAACCTATTTAAGGAGAAATTTCCTGACACTGAAAGCAATTAACCGGTGGAATGGCTTCCCTTCAGAAGTTATGGATGCTTCATCACTTCATCTTTAAGAAGAGACTGGACATGTATAGGGTCTACTGCCTGGACTAAAAGACCTCCAAGGTCCCTTCCAACTCTGTTCTTCTCTTAATCTGAGACAAGCTGCTCAAATTGTAAAGGGATACTTACAGGATCAACTGGATCAAAATGTCTCCTAAGCCATATTCTATCACTGGAAGAAAAGTGTCTGTTCTGGATGAATCAGGGGGAGAAAGGAAAGTGTTGCACAACTTGCGTTTTTCAAACACAAATGCTAGGATTGGCTGCATGGTGTTGTTGTTTTTTTAAAATGCATGATCCAGATTGGAAGGCAAGGTTCAGTTTTCTAAAGCAAAAGTCTTGAAATGAACAAATAGAATTAGAACTGGAATTATTCTTATTGGGGATATTTAAAAAGAAATATAGGAGAAATACAAAATATATAGCATTACATATTTTAACGGCAGCTAGAATTGCCTATGCCCGGTGTTGGAAGCATACATGTATACCATCAGATGAACTGACTATCCAAAAAATAATAACTTGTGCTGAGATGGATAAATTACCTCCGATATTACAAGAGAAGGAGGAGTCCGAGTGTTATAGGATTTGGGAAAAATGGTATGACTGGATTGAGCTAAGATAAATGGATGTTGAAAAAATTAATGATAAGCAACATATAGGTTAAATGCTTACATTCGCATAAATTGCATATATTTGTACATAATGCACAAAATAGTAGTATAAGATGAATGCCACAAACTGTTAATGCCAAGATATTTACACTTTTTTAAAAGTTATAAAAGATTAATAAAGTTTATGTAAAAAAATAAAAAAAAATAAAGCAAAAGTCTTGTACAGGAAATAGAAGACTTTTTAAACAAACATGCAAACTAACAAACAGACGAACAACTCCTGCCCTCGTGGCATTGTTGCAGAATTAAGACTGTGCCAAGCTGTACCACTTCAAAGCAGAGACCAGAGGACCACATCATCAAATGTTTCTTCCCACCCCCCAAAAAAAGAACTGGATTTTTTTTTTAAAAAAAAAAAAACCAAAACCCTGTTTCATCAAGAAAATGAATAGGTGCTTTTGCTTAACATCAACTTTCCAAAACATTTCTTGAAGAAACTCGGTTCTTCGTAAGTGCGTGTAGTTGATGGGCAATAACTCCCTTGCAGCTTTACCTTCTTAATGAGAATTGAGCTTCAGTCTATCATTGGGCACCATCAAACCAGGAGGGTTCACCACCCTGACTTGCCTTTAGCAATTGCTTCAAGGACATCCCAATGATAATTTTGATCCCATCCGTCTGCCGCATCCATTGCCTTGCCTTACCTTTCTTCCGCTCCTCTCCGACTTGCCAAATACAATCACTTTTCTCCCAGTCCATCATCTGCTGTCATCACATGCCCAAAATATGTGAGTTTCTGCTTGCAGATCATCACCTCAAGGGAACAGTCAGTTTTTATTTGGTTTGGGACTAATTGATGGTTTTTCTTGCAGTTCATAGGACTCTGTAGTCACAGTTTTCCGATCCATAATTCAAAGGCTTCTCTGCTCTTTCTCAATGTAGAGCTTCCAGAGTTGTCCATTATTGCTAGAAATATACTGCTATAGCTATTATGATGGCTGTTGTCATTGAAATGTCTTTATCCTTCGTGAGCTGGTCTACTTTTTTTCCCCTCTGCTTCCTTCCTAGGATTCATCTCTTTATTTCTCCAGCGTATTGGTCATCTTATTTATTTCTGAATCCAAGAAAGCAATTTGGCTTTGCTTCATTTTTTCACCATCAACTCCTAAGCCTGCAAGCTGACATTACAATTCTCTTCATCTTATAGACCATCAACCTAGATTTCCCCCCCTATGTTGTGGTTTCATTGTGAATTTTTCTACTGTATGGTTGTTGTTTTTTTGCTAATAAAGCAGTAGATTACAAAATAATTGTTTTCAGCTTCCAATTTGATTCCAGTTTTCACCATATTCCAATATTACTACTTGTTATCTCCATATAAATTGGAAAGATGTAGGGACAATAGGCAACATTACCACCACCACCCCTTTATTTTCCTTTCTGTTCCTCCAGATTCAGTATCCAGAGTAGCATTTTGTTTAAAAGATTCCTCAGAAGTATAATTAAGTGTTCTGGCACCGCCCATTAGCTTCCATATGTTCCCCCATCTGGCATGATCTAGCCAGTCAAAGCCACTGCTCTAGATTATAAAGCAAGGATAAAGTCTTATATCTGATTGTTGGCCCATTATCTATTTTATGATTAGCTATTTGTTCTAAGTTCTCCTTGCATTTTTCTGCTTGTTCATTGAAAATCTCATTCTCTCTCTCTCTCTCTCTCTCTCTCTCTCTCTCTCTCTCTCTCTCTTTATTTTATTTATTTATTTTGTCGAGCAATTATAAGATAACGGGTATAAGTATAAACATAGTTATGAATACATGAAATACATATAAGAAATATATATATAAAATACATATAGGATACATATAAGAAAAATAAAAGAAACAGTAGGACAGGGACGGTAGGCACGTTGGTGTGCTTATGCACACCCCCTACAGACCTCTTAGGAAAGGGGTGAGGTCAATAGTAGACAGTGTAAGGTTACAGTTTTTGGGATTTGGGAAAGAAACCACAGACACTCTCTCTCTCTCTCTCTCTCCCAAAACTTAAATGAGGAATCAGTGTGGTAACTCGTCAATGGTACATTCTTTATCTATGGAGATTCTCAGTCATCCAGGTCATGGTTGTCCTAAAGATTCTTATTCAAGAGGCAACTGGAGTTGCTTTGTTTTTCTTTGAAGACATTTTGCTTCTCATCCCAAAAACTTCTTCAGTTCTGACTTCATTCAGAACTAAAGAAGCTTCTTGGATGAGAAGTGAAATGTCTTCAAAGAAAAAAATCAAAGCAAGTCCAGTTGCCTCTTGAAAAAGCACCTTTGGTACATTGTTTTTCATGCCCCTTCTTCAGCAGAAGGCTACTGAGTCTTCTTCTGTATTAGTTGACATAAAGCTGTCTGCATTTTAACATTATCTTCCCTTGAAGCTTTAAATGGTTCAGTGAGTCAGAGCTGAAGAAGCTTCTTGGATGAGAAGCAAAACACCTTCAAAGAAAGAAGAAGAAAGTCCAGTTGCCTCTTGAAAAAGCACCTTTGGGACAATCATCACCTGGATGACTGAGAATCTCCATAGAGTTCAACCACTATTATTCCACTATTATCACTTATTATCACTATTATTCCACTATCAACCACTATTATCACTTTTCTATTGGAGATCTGATCTATTTCCTGCCACCCTGACTTTCTAGTGGGATTAGTTCGTGAGAATATTCTTTCTACTCTTTTTTTCCTTGCCTTTTTACATTCCCTCCTGAAAAATAGTTCAGTGTTTAATTTCTATCTTCTTTCAAGCTAATTTGCCTATATTGGGAAATCCATTCTGTAGTTCATCTTGTGTAATCCTGACTTGTCATAATTTTGATACCGTATCTCTGATCTTCTATCAAAAGCTTTTTCATGTTCTTCTCGTGAGATTCATCACTGACATGTTTTATTGTTATCTCTAACTTGGAAACTTAGTTCTGTTCTCCTATATCTTGCTTCTTGCTTAAACCTTTCCCGCTTTGTCTTCCCCTAGCTATCAGAAAAGCTTGCTCTTAAAAACATTTTTTTTCCTTTTTGAAAAAATATTGAGAATATTTATTTGGCTTCAGTGTCTACGGTGCTTCTTAGTTCTTCTCATCATTTCTCAGCTTCTCATCACATGTTAAGAATACAGGATACATTTCTTACCCTGATATCATATTTTGACTATGTGTTCCCCAAATCACACCTTGCTGGCATGCTGTCTTTCTTTTTTTTTTTTACATATAAAATGCGTATTTGATACCAATTATCCTTAGTGTGTCTTACAAGCTGCACCTTGACATGTCTTGTCTGATTAAGATCTACTTCTCCCATTGTGGTAATTTTGTACTTTTTGTGTTGGTTTGGTCCTTGGCTGTCATTATCCCCTTATTGCTGTTGCTTTTGGTTTTGCTTGGCTATGTGTGCTACTCAGAATTGCAACTGAGAGATGGATGGTTATACAAATTTATATGATAAATAATAATAAACAAGTCCTCAGGAATTCAGCTCAAATTGGCAAAATTTATTTTATTAAACATAATTGCTGAGCAAGTAATGTCAGGGAAGATGCATTTAAACTACCTAAAGCTTCTGTCAAGTCCTTTGAATCAAACCAACGAGAAAAAAAAGTCCTGTCTTAATATAAAAATAAGAACTTAGGAATGAGAACATTCTTTTTTTCAATTTTTGGGCCAAATGCTAAATTCTGAATAGTCAATAATGTTCTAGCTCTTATTTTCCTATAAGAATATATTCTTATTATATAAGACTGTGGGAATATTTCTTGCATCAGCTCAGAAAGCTCAAACTGCCCAAGGAGCTGCTACACTTCTTCGGAGGGATTATTGAATCCTTCATTTATACTATAACTGTCTGATTTGGTACAGCAACCAAACAGAACAAATACAGTTAGGACTGCAGAAAAAACAATTACAACCTCTTGCCTCCCATTGAGGATCTATATACTGCATGAGTCAGAAAGAGGACTGAGAAAATATCTATAGTACAGACCCATCAAATCCTGGACATAAATTGTTTCAACTCCTCCCCTCAGGATGCTACTAAAGGGTATTGTACGCCCAAACAATGAGACACAACAACAATTTTTTCCCCTTGTGCCATCACTCTACTGAACAACTAATTCCCACAACACTTTCCTATGTCTAAGTATATTTACCCATGTAGTATGGCTGTATTACTATTATCCTTCTCATCTTTCCTACTACCTTCTCCTATTGGTCTCTTATGATTATATTACTGTGTTTTTGTTTTTTGTATATACACTGAGAGCTTCTGCACTGGAGACAAATTCCTTGTGTGTCTAATCACACTTAGCCCATAAAGAATATTCTATATTTTATCCTCATATTTCTCTTGCAGAATTTACATGTCACCTCATCCAAGCACACTACCAAGGGGCTAACTTAATAGTATAAAACAAGTGCATTTGTATATATCAATAACATGAAGGATTTTTATTCCTAAGCCAGTCGGGGAATACTTTAAAACCCTTCTATTTTAGAAGAAATCGAATCCTGACTAACCTCTACAATTTATGTCATTTTAAATAAGATATATTTGAATAAGTATATTTTCATGCCCAGAAAGACTGATGTCTTCTTTTATAAGCACATCCTGTGACACAGTTGAGTAGGTAGGTATATTGATTTTTTTCCCCTCTTTTCTGATGGCAATGAAGTGTAAATGGAAAATATCAGACTTGGCAATAGCTTAAACCATGTGAAAATTTCTGAGTGAAGGCTATTAAAGTCACTTTGCGATCTCCCTTGATGACCAAGACAGGAAAAAAAAACATTTCTACATTTCTTCGGCTCCTTTGTGTGACAGCTAAGGAGAATAACATTTTTTCTAATATGCCAGTTTTAGTCTCTGGTTGAGAATAACCTCAGTGCTTTCTTATGTCACTAGCGAGAGAGAAGATGAAAGACTCGGCCTTGTGTAAATGGCTTTGTCTAACCATCAGTCTTTAGCTCTGCGTGGCAGCTCCACTATTGACATTAGCTGGAGCACTGGGGGAAATTGAAAGGAGTTTAATGTGACCTTGGCTTAGTTGTTGAAGTAGAAATGAACTCTACTGAGAACATGGAAAAAGAGGCAGAGAAAGAGAGAGACCGGTTTCTCTAAATTCATTTCATTCTTTAATGAGTTTAACAACACTCTTAGGATTAGCCAGACAGGCAGAAAAAGAGATTTCTTTCATTGCTTTTGTGGTTCTTCTTGTTATTGTCTTTTTAAGCATCACGACAGATTTAGAATGCTGCAGATTATCAGATATATATTGTGTTTTGGGATCAATGCCTATAAAAGTTTGCATTCGGTTTTGGTTGTCACGATATAAAAAAAGGTGTTGAGACACCCTGAAAAAAGTGCAGAGAAGAGCAACAGAGATGATTAGGGGGCTGGAGCCTAAAACATAGGAAGAATGGTTGCAGGGATTGGGTAGGTCTAGTCGTAATGAAGAGAAGGAGTAGGGATTACATGATAGCAGTGTTCCAATATTGGAGAAGCTGCCACAAGGAAGAGGGGGTTAACCTATTCTCAGGGGTGGGCTTCAAAAATTTTAGCAAAGAGTTCTCCGCCTGGTTGCTGGGTGGGCATGGCCATGGTGGGTGTGGCCTAGTCGGCCTCCTACAGTAAAAAAAAGATGGGGGAGTGTTTTGCCCTCCTCTGGCTCTGGAGGCTTTTTTCGAGCCTCCAGGAGGGCGAAAACAGCCACCCTGGGCTGCGGAGGCTCTCTGGGAGCCAGAAACTGTCCCATTTCCAGCCTTCCTGAACTTCCAGGAGGCCCATTTTTCACCTTCCCTGAGCTTCCATGCATGCCCTGCACTTACCTGCATCCAAAACGGGCCACATGGGGAGGGCTGGCATGAGGTGGGCAGGGGCAGACAGGAGTGGGATTTGGGGGTTCTCCGAATTGCATCTTAGCTAGGGGCTCTACCAAACCCCTGTGAACCCCTAGCAGCCCCACCCCTGCCTATTCTCCAAAGCATCTGGAGACAGAAGAAGAAGAAGAAGCCATGGTTGGAGGTCAATCAAGAGAGAACCAACCTAGAAATGAGAAATTTCGGGACCGTGAGAACAATTAACCAGTGGAATGGCTTGCCTTCAGAAGTTGTGAGTGCTCTATTACTGGAGGTTTTTAAGGAAAGATTGGACGGCCATTGGTTTGAGTAGAATAGGGTCGCCCGCTTCAGTGGATGGGTAGACTAAATCATCTCTAAGGTCCCTTCTAACCATTTATTTGATTAAACGCAGAAATTGCATCTAAATTAGTGGATCACCTAATTCTCTGTGCTGAGTTTTGCAGTTGTATATTAACTCTCCTCCCCAGTCTCTTGATTGTGACTGGAAAATTCCAAAAACTGGAAAACAGCACTTCTACTAAGACTGCATTGCCTAATAGATATTGTTAAAATTACATTCAGCTATTTGCTAGTAATCATATGTTCCTGAAATGTAGTAGATGCCAAGTAAGGTAACCAAGAACAACCTAGTATTGTTGTTCCCTTTTATTTCTAAAAAAAAAATCTTGACATAATCCAAGAGAGTGAGAATTGGAATAAACATGATGCTAGGTTAGCTAGACAGAGTGAGCAATGGGTCTTTCTCCTTAGTGGCAAATGTTCATGATTCCTGTTGTGGGTCATCTTTTCTTTAGCCAGTTGGCTTACTTTTTTCTTCCATGCCTGCTTACCTTACTGAAAAGGACTTTTCTGAAGACACCTTGAAAATCTCAGTAGATGATATCTACTTCTTGCCTTTCCCCCCATGTTTATTAACTGAAAAAACTCTGGTATTTTTAGATAGCAGTTTCCAGAGTTGGTATTCAGCAGGTTCTGACCAGTTCCGGAGAACCGGTAGCAGAAATTTTGAGTAGTTTGGAGAACTGGCAAATACCACTTCTGACTGGCCCCACCCCCATCTATTCTCTGCTTCCTGAGTCCCAGCTGTAGGCTGGGTCTTCTATTGTTGCCCTGCACAGGAGAACAGAGCTGGAAAGCAGATTAGTGGGATGGGGAGGGAATGAGAATTTGCAGTAACCTTCCCCCAGGAGTGGGGTAGGAATGGGGATTTTACAGTATCCTTCCCTGCCATGTCCATCAAGCCACACCCCTCAAGCCATGCCACACCCACCGAGCCATGCCCACAGAGCCAGTAGTAAAAAAAAAAATGAATCCCACCACTGGCAGTTGCCAATATCTTTCCTGGAAGAGATGTTCAGCCAGTAGACCTCTAATTTCCTATATTTCCCCATGAGTTTTTCTTCAAAATTTGAGTTATGCTGGTCACCTTCCAGTTCTCGAGTACAGAGGCAGAGTGGAGAGGCAGGGCATATTTCAGTTAAGAGGACCACAATCTCAGCTTTAAGTCCCTTAATAACCCTTGGGACAAATGCCATCAGGATGTTCAATTTGTCAGTAAATCCTGGCACTTCTTTTCCTGCACCAGTCTATGGCTCAGTTCATTTGTAATTTGTTTCCTTCTGGTGAAGAGAAGCTGAGGTTCAGAGACCTGGCCCAATTTTTCTCCTGTGGAAGTAGAGACAAAGCATATGTTCAGTTCATTGGCAATTTTTTTTTCACCATCTTTGCACACCCTTGACTCCTTCTTTACCTAACGAACCAATGGCCTCCCTAGCTGGCATCCTACTTCTAAAATATTTAAGAAATTAAAATTTATTTATTTATTCGGTCAACAGTCAGCAGCCTAAAGTAATAAAAAGAGAGATAAAAGACTGGAAATACAATCAGGATCAACAAAGAGAAATGGGTGCAGTTGTATGTTGGCAACTGTAAAATAAATCAAACATGGTGTGCTCTAAACATCTTATTACAATTATTTATCTAACGCTAATTAGATTGATATAATAAAACAATACATTAAATAGAAAATAACTATGCAAAATATTGATTAAAAATAGGAGTTTCAGAGTCAGTCTATTGCTCCCAATAATCTGGGTCCTCATTTTACCAACCTTGGAAGGATGGAAGGTTGAGTCAATCTTGGGCTGGTGAGAATCAAACTGCCAACAGCCGGCAGTCAGAAGAAGCAGCCTTCAGTACTGCATTCGGTACACCATGGCTCAGTGGTTAAAATACACAATATTTGATAAAATGAGGTTTCAAGATATGAACTATGTGTCTTTCTGGAATAAATACTGAAGAATATTACATAGCTGCAATCATTTTCAATTAAGAGAGCCAGTTTCATGTATTAGGAAAACAGGCTAGAAATTGGGACACCATGAGATCTAGTTACAACTATGGCACAAAGTCACCTTATTCTCTCAGAGAATAAGTTATTCTCTCTCAGCTGTAGGAAGCAGGCAATGACAAACCACTTCCAAGAATGCCAAAACTTTGCCAAGAAAACTGCAGGGTTTGTCCATATCTTCTCCAAGAATTGGGCACAATTGAATGGAAGGAAAAAAAAACCCTTTTCATTTATTTATGTCAAATAAATCTGTACCTATGTGTTATGCTCCTGTCAGAATCTGACTCAGAGGAGGATGCTGAACAGCTGACAGGGAGTGGGAGTGTGGCTCCATTGGCTGTGGAAGAAACTGGGGAAGGGCAAAGTCTGGCTGGGCAGACCAGGGGAGAGGTAGAGCAAGGCAGAGGGAATTCAGAGGAAGACCCAGGCCCACCCCCTCTTCATCTTAGGGCATGCAGGGAGGAACGGAGAAGAGAGAAACATGGGTTGCATGGCTTACAGGGGAGGAAAGGGACCTGATCCCCTTCATTAACTGTAACTGGGAACACAGTGTACAAAAAAGGCAAGCTGTGTGCAGCAGGTTGTTGGGAGCAAACATGACTTTATGTTGTATTGTCGTGGCTTATCTGTGTTCCTGGCATCTTCCCAACTGTGTGAGTTTTGCCATGCTTTCAAGTCTGAAATTCCTGCTCCTGCCCTGACAATCTAATTACTTCAGTTTGGTTTGTTTGGATTTTAAGTTAGAGTTTGTGAGTACCTTGTTTTGGACTGAATTTTCTACGGTCAAAGGCTTTCCTGGGAGAGTTTTTCTCCAGCCCGAAAGTGGGCAAAGTGGGAGATAATAAAGAGACTCTTATTACTTATCTGACTTTGTGCCACGCCCCAGGTCTTCACACTATGGAACTTCTGGGAGGGGAGCCCCTTGCTGTTTTTCTCCACAGTGGCTAAATTGAGTTTGAGAAACTGCTCTTAAAGAACTCCCTGTTGGGTCTCATCTTGTAATTCCCCCCCCCCGCCCCCAGATTAAAAAAAAAACCCAGCCTATTCATTTTAGGCCCTGCACCTCAGGATTCTCAACTCACAAGTGATTTCCCTGCTTGTCATATTAAACCCAAACCAGTTTGCATCGGCTTCAGTCGATTTCCCCAACTTTGCTGCAAGCTCTGAATTACATATGCATTTACAAGGTTTGTTCGTGTTTCGTGAAACATTTGCCTTCCCTTCCAAACAAAGAAAAGGCTCTTTGTGAACCCTTTAGAGAATTTTCTGTATTTCCCCCCTTCTAATAATTAATCTCTGCCACATCTGTCAGAGAGCGAGATTCCACACCAGATACTTTTTGCGCCAGAACGTCATGAAACTAATTAGGTTGCTTTTAATTCTCTGTGTACATATCTGTTCAATATTAGCCTGTTTTTACCCTCTAGTAACTTTGAGGGTGGGTGAGAAGTAGGGGTGGTAGGGTTACTTGTAAATTTATCCTGAATTCCAGCACTCGGTGTCGCCCCTTTGCATTGCCGTCCAGCAATTCTTTAGCACAATAACTATCTTAAGATGAATTATTCTTTTCAAAATGTGCATTTGCTTGGGGCTGGCATGAAGCTCTCTCTCTCTCTCTCTCTCTCTCTCTCCCTCCCTCCCTCCCCCTTTTTTCTCTCTCTCTCTCTCTCACACACACACACATACAGAGAGAGAGAGAGAGAAATTATAATTGCCATATTGTGCATAAAGTTCCATGTGACCAAGATTCAAAGCATAAGGTTTGGTGCCCATGGGACAATAGAGCTCTTCTGGATTCTTCTCAGTTCAATATTTAGAAATGGAGTCTCTGGGTCATCCAGATGTGTTGGGACTGGAATCCCCCAAATACCTGTGCTGTTCTGTAGTTGTTTGGGGAAATTGTTGTTCAACAAGAAACCAGCCTGCTATCCCCTTTCCACTGAGATGAGATGAGTGCTAAGATTTATGTGCACCTGACTAAAGAAGAAAAGCAAAGCAAAACACCTGCACTCTTTTATGATTCTAGTTGGCCAACATCGAACAAGAGACATACCAGCCTCCAGGTAATAAATAAAACCCCAAATGTTGGGTTTTTTTTTTCTCCTAGTGATAATAATTTCTGCCATAACTTCTTGCATATTTTAGGAACACCCAGAAGCAACACAAGATGTTCTATTATCACCACATCGGCTTGAGTTTGTTTTCTCTGTGTTTCAAAGATGCTTTTTCATAAGACAACTGGACTTTCTTTCTTTCTCTTTGAGGATGCTTTGCTTCCCATCTGGGAAGCTTCTTCAGTTCTGATTGAACTGCAGTCAGAATTTCTTAAATGAGAAGCAAAACATCTTCAAGGACGAAGAAAAAAAGTCCAGTTGCCTTTTGAAAAAGCACCTTTGGGACAACTGTGACCTGGATGGCTGAAATTCTCTATAGATACTTTTTCTTTGTCTTGCTTTCCTTATTCCCTGTTTTCCTTATTCCCTGTTACTACTTCACCATCTGCCCTTTCTCTGCCTCTATACTTCAATTCATATTGCTCCATGAATTCTGCACATGTATTGTCTTCTCTCCCTAATAATGGTAGAAATTCATTTCTAACTGTTCAATAGTGGTGAGTAGCAATAGTGATGAATAGCAATAGCACTTAGACTTATATACCACTTTCAGCGCTTTTCTGTGGTGTTCAGAGTCAGCCTATTGCCCCCAACAATCTTGGTCCTCATTTTACCCACCTTGGAAGGATGGAAGGATGGTGATATTCAACCTTGAGCCTGATGAGACATGAACTGTCAAATTGCAGGTGGCCAGCAATCAGCAGAAGTAGCCTGCAGTACTGCACTCTAACCACTGCACCACTGAGGCTCTTTTCCATATCTCAGAATTAGGATGAGGTTGAAAGCTGGTTCTCTGAGCTTGTGGTTAGTTTAGGAATAGTTTGTTACCAGGCTACATCCAGAACCAAAGACAAGATACATAAAGATGAAAGAAACAATGTAATATACAAAATCAATTGTAACCATTGCAACCAATTCTATATGGGACAAGCATCGCATCAGTTAAAAACCAGGATCCATGAATACCAGCTCGCAGTCAAATGCCACAATCCCAAATCTTTAATCTCTACTCACACTGACACCAAATGGCACCAGTTTGATTGGACCAACATGAAAATCATCAGCTACTCTACCACCCATCATGCTCGTGAGTTCATCGAAGCCTGGCACTCCACAAGCAATTCCATCAAGAGACACAGTTTGGCCTACAAATCCTTCAGAATCCAAATCAACTGCACAGCCAACCAGAGACAGCACTGACCCTCAATCAACCCACACAACTCTCTCACCACCAGCGCTTCATCTCCCAATGACCCTTACCTGGTGTAACTTCCCCATCACAAAGACCTATTCTAAGACTCTCACTGATGGCTCAGCTGTGAGTCACAGCTGAGCTATCACAAGGCCCTCACTTGACACACCTATACCTGAAGCCCTTATAAACAGAAGAACACAGACATCTCCTAAACTGTGCCGAAGATGTTACTTAGCCTGGTAATGAAACATTCGGAAACCAACCCACAAGCTCAGAGAATGAACCTTCACCCTCGTTTCTAACTATTCTTTTAGCAACTGATAAGTCGCTGATGATTTAACAGATTTAATAGAGTTGAAAGGTACCTTGTAGGTCATCTAGTCCAACCTCCCCACCCAAGCAGGAGACCCTACAACATTTCTGAAAAATAGCAGTCCAATCTCTTCTTGAAATCCTCCAGTGATGAAGCTACCACAACTTTTGAAAGCAACTTCTGTTCCATTGGTTGATTGTTCTCACTGTCAGAAAAATTCTCCTTATTTCCTTATTTGAATCTCTCCTTGTTCAGTTTCCATCCATTATTTCTTCTCTGGCCTTCAGATGCTTTAGAAAATAGTTTGACCCCTTCCTCTCTGTGGCATCCCCTCAAGTATTGGAACAATGATATCACATCTTCCCTGGTCCTTCTCTTCATTAGACTAGCCATGCCCAGTTCCTGTAACCGTTCTTCATATGTTTTAGTCACCAGTCCCTTAATCACCCTGATTTCAGGGGCCTTTCCCTTGGTCCTCCATTTAGGAAATCCATTTTGCTTCCACTGCAATTCAACTCCAGGAGAGGATTAAGAGTGCTGCAGGCAAAAGTCATTTTAGAATTATTTCTATTATTTCTGGAAGGTAAATGCTTTGCGAGTTTCATATCTGTGAGTGTACGGTGTACAATTCTGCACTCAGATCCAGGTCACTTTGAATGACCAACTTGAAACTCTCAGCTAAGTGAGGCTGTTTCCCCTTGAAATGTACGTATAGTTCAACTTGGCTTCACAGAACCTTTTGTGTGTGTCTGTGTATGTGTGTGTCTGTGTCTCTCTGTGTGTGTCTATGTGTTTCCTCCCTGGCAGTAAACACTTGGTCTATTATGTATTATTAGATTTGAGAATAAACTTGTGTGAAATTTTCCATCACACTATCTTGGCTGTCTCTGGAAGAGCATTAAGGTGAGAGATTTCAAATAGTCTAATGTAACTGTCCTTGAAAGAAATTACTCCAGCAATACCAAGGAGACAAACTTTCAGCTTCAAAATTCGACTGCAGAAGATGGGAGCATTCTTACCATTTATTTATTAAATTCATATTTAACATCATAGCTGCTTAGATATCACTCTGGGCACTCTGTAACAATAAGAAGCGTAACATATCAGAATGTAATCAATTAATATCAAAAATTAACATGATGAAAACACAGTTGCTATTTAATTGGAACCTTAGAGAGGAAGAAACAGTGGATTACAGCAGGATGTACATTCAACCAATTGACCAGCGACAGAATAAAATTGTTCCACAATGCAACATTGCTTGTAGATCCCACCTCCGTTGCTAACATAGTTAATTATCACATCCTTGTTTTAAAAGTTATGTTTATTGTTTTCTTTTTTTAAAAAAAAATGTTATTAAACATTTTCCAACAGTTTAAAAACATATTTAATTTCCCAACAACATTACAGCATCGTCAACATTCATCTTCATGTATTAATTACTATGTTATTTTTATGTCTATTGTCTAACCAGATATATCAGGCATTCCAGACCAGATCATACTCTGTTTCATTTCTATCTTTTAACTCTATGGTTATGTTTAAATTTTTCATTGGTCCTGTTGGAAGAATGGAAGAACCATCTGGTTTAGTTCCAAGCCAGGAGAAAGACACTGGAAACATGAAGGCTGATTGGAAAGATGGTTTAATGATGGAACAGAACCACATAGGTTTGAGAATAAGGGGTATATATATATATAGGCTTTGCACTTGAGCTTCCTAGAACTTGTATTCTATTGGCTGTTGTCAGTCTCCCATGGGGCCATGTGGAGTTATGTTTGTCTGCGTCAAGTTTGGTTGATGTTTGCTGGGTGATGCAATGTCCTTAGGAGATTGTGCAATGCAGTGAGTTCTGCTGCTAGATAATCCTATTATGTCCTGGAGGGTCATGTCTTAATCCTACCACCCTGGATCTGAAGGTTTTTTGTCTTGTAGATAGGATGGTCCAGTCCTTCTGGGGCTATTAAGAAAGGTGAGGGCTGCTTTCGAAGAGCAAGTTTCTTCTTTAGGGAAATATAATATTCTGTATTTTTTAATATTTCCCAAAATATTTCATTCTTCTAGGAGAAGCATGGGTGCAGTACAGTCCTTAGTTCTTATTCCTCCTTGACACTGGAATAGCTTCTCTCTCGTTGTGTAATTATGTTCTAATTTTGGGCTGCAGAATTGAAAAAAAACCTCATTGTTTTGAATTGGAAGTGGAACAGAACTATACAAATCTCTGCTCTGAAGTAGCAAGTAGATCTGTGGTATTCTGCACTCTACAGTTTGCTAAGAAGTTTTAGAAGACTACCAGATCTCAAAGTACTTTTGGAAGACTACCAGATCTCAAAGTATTTTTAGAAGACTACTGGATCTCTGTACAAAGCCCTTGAAGTCTCATGTACTTATCGTGTTAAAAAGGTTTCATTAAAGTTTTAATGCAGGTGTCCTTCCTCAGTAAGCTAATGGTGTCATCTGAACACTTTGCTCAAACTGTAATGTAAAATTCTAGGTGTGATAAAAACATGGGAGGGGAACTGGAGAGTAAATAAGAATGACCTTGAGCCAAGAGTGGAACCTCTGATAGGCTGTGGTTGAGCTCCACTTTGAGGAGTTTGGTAGTATTGCACATTCTCTGATCCACACAAGCTCCAATACCAAAGCTCCAAAAGCAGTGGCTATGTCCGAGCTACCACATAGAGCCTGCAGAGATCCACATGACCACTAGATGGCATCAAAGAGGTACAAAGACTCTAATACTTTGCTGCCCTCTAATGTTTGCATGGACTTTTCCTTATGAATATAAAGAGGTGTAAGAGGGTTCGAATCCCTCGTGCCGTGTAACAGAGTGAGCTCCCATTCCTTGTCCCAGCTTCTGCCAACCTAGCAGTTCAAAAGCATGTAAAAAATGCAAGTAGAAAAATAGGGATCACTTTGGTGGGAAGGTAACAGTGTTCCATGTGCCTTTGGCATTTAGTCATGCCAGCCACTTGACCATGGAAGCATCTTCAGACAGCGCTGGCTCTTCAGTTTTGTAATGGAGATGAGCACCGCCCCCTAGAGCCAGAAACGACTAGCACATAGGTGCGAGGGGAACCTTTACCTTTAAGTGGGAGACATGAAGAAAGTTTGCATAATGTATTTCTCTCAGTATTGTTATTAGGACAATGTTCTACCAGTGGCTAGTGGAAAAGAGGAGAAGCAAAGTTATGGTGATGAATGATTAGACCTTCCTCATTTTTTTAGATCATTGAAACTCAGTCATTGCTGTTGGAATGCTTTTTTTTTCTTCTTGAAATGATTTCATTGCCGGCACTTAAATTAGCAGTTTGCTGTTATTTGTGCACCACCTAGAGTTCCTCAAAATTAAGGTGGTCAGTCAATCAATCAATACACAAATTTCTACATGAAGTCTTAATTATCTTTTACTATGCAGATAGAGCCCTCGTGTGATTGGACGAGTATTAGCAGGTTTGGCTACCACAGAAATGTTTCCTCTAAAAATAAAAGGTTGCTATACAAAGTTCTTGATTCTGTCCTGCATTTTGATGACATATTTCCAGATGAATCATTGTCTTTAAAAATAGATAAATTGAGTAAAATAATTACATATTAAAATGGAACACAATCATGAAGAAAGTTAGCACCCACACCTCTCCTAGAAGAATGAAATATTGTAGAAAATATTAAAAGGGCAGAATATTACATTTCCCTGGATAAGAAAAGGAAAAACATGTTTTTAAAGACAAAGCAGCTTCCTGAATCTCCCTGCCTCCAGCAGATATTTGGTGCACATTAAGACTGGGCCAGCCTATCTACAGAACAAAAGCCTCTACATTACATCACCCAGCAAGGTTCCACCAAACTTGATTCAGACAAACATGACTCCACATGGAAGTCTGACTGCAACTAATAGGATACATGCCATTGCCACAGAAACAGGAAGCTCAAGTTCAAAGCCCAAGAGTGTGTGGATGTGTATATATGTATGTGTGTGTGTGTGTGTGTCGTGCTTGCTCATTCTGCTTCATCATTAAACCATCCTTCCAAGCAGCCTCCATGTTTCCAGTGTCTTTCTCCCCACTTGGAACTGACCTAGTGGTGGTATTCAAAATTTTTTACTACCGGTTCTGTGGGCATGGCTTGGCTTGGTGAACGTGGCTTGGTGGGCATGGCAGGGGAAGCATACTGCAAAATCCCTATTTCCACCCCACTCTAGGGGAAGGATACTATAAAATCCCCATTCCTTCCCCACCGCACTAACCTGCTTTCCACCTCCGTTCTCCTGTGCAGGGCAACAAAAGAAGATCAGCTGGGACTCCAATCAACTGGGACTCAGGAGGCAGTGAATAGATAGGGGCAGGGCCAACCAGAGGTGGTATTTACTGGTTCTCTGAACTACTCAAAATTTCCACTACCGGTTCTCCAGAACCTGTCAGGATTCTGTCTGAATGCCACCTCTGAACTGAACCCAGATGGACATTTCTTCCAACACAAGTAAAATTCTTATATAGAGTGGGGGGTAAATGCTTTTACAGCTTGCTTATGAAACCTAAGAAAACCCATCTGAAGTTTATTTCATTTTATTAACTTATTTATATAATTTCTATTGTCATCCGTCCCAAAATCAAAGACTCTGGTCAGCTTACATTTCCAAAACTATAAAAGCAATTTAAAAACTTTAAAACATACTGTCTTATCAGGTGAGAATTTCAGCAATTAAAATGCATAATCTTAATTTGTTATACACAGAAAAATGGTCTGAGGGCCCCTTGGTGCTCTCTGAGCTTAGTTGCTTTCTTGTAAACATTTTATTACTCAAAGTAGGTAACATCATCAGCTTTACTAAAGAAAGGTTGATGTTACCTAGTTTGGGCAATGAAATGTCTGCAAGAAAACCTCCAAGCTAAGAGAGCACCAAGGGCCCCTTATGTCAACCCTGAGCTGGTTTCCTGGAAGACATGGCTGCTTCAATGTTTCAGAGAAGGCTGCTTTGCTGACACCAATTTGCTAGTGTCCAAGGTCCATGACCCTCTGCATGCTTTTCACAGCTAACAGCGTGCAAAGGCATCACATATGGGAAGCTCTCATGAAGATCAATAGTTATGAGCATTTATTTTTTATTTGGTTTCTTTTTTTTTTTTGCGTTATGAATTTTGAAGCCTCTTCAGATGACCACAGATATGGTGCAGTTCCATGTGATTCTATGGTAGGATCAGTTTTGGACCCTTTTTTTTTTTTTAACAAAAATGAACTCTGATCCTTGAAAATATCTGAAGGTACATTTCTACCTTCCTACTTCAGAGGTGAGAAGCTTTCGGGGGGGGGGG
>NW_020769335.1:4985956-5019798 GCF_900518735.1 Pseudonaja textilis | reverse complement strand
TAGAATAGAATAGAATAGAATAGAATAGAATAGAATAGAATAGAATAACAGAATTGGAAGGGACCTTGGAGATCTTCTAGTCCAACCCGCTGCCTAGGCAGGAAACCCTACACCACTCAACATGTAGAGGAACAGAGGAAATAGATGAACTTTTTGCTAGTCAGCTAACTAAGGTTTGTAAGAAGCCCATCACAATAGTAATGGGGGATTTCAACTACACTAACATCAACTGGGAGACACACTCTCTACCAAGTGGAAGATCCAACAGATTCCTAACAAACCTAGCAGACAACTTTGTTTCCCAAAAAAGTAGAGAAGGGAACAAGGGGATCAGCCATATTCGACTTAATTCTCACACTTAATTCTCTTAAACTCACAAACTTAATTCTAACAATTCTCATGAACACAAACAGGCAGATGCGTTTAAACTACAACAGCACTTCAATGTTGATGGAGGGTCAGCTGGATAAAGTGACTTCATCCTAGTCTGTAATCAAGTTTCTTATTTAGAAGTGCTATGTCACACTTCTGCCAAGCTTGAAGCAGGGGTTGAAATGTCTCCATCTCTATTTGACCCTCAGTTACAAGATTACTAACAAGCATGCTTGAGTTGAGCCTTAAGTGTGCGGTTTTGTATGATATAGACGGATATTTCACCTTGTTGGAAGAAATATCCAGGTCTAGTTCCAATCTGGGAGAAAGGCACTATGGAGGTAAAATGGAGGCTGGAGGCTGCTTGGAAAGAAAGGTGCCCTTTATTGATGAAGCAGAACTATCAACCACATGTGGTTCTGTGCAGTTGACCAATTGGTTTGATGAATACATGGATTTTTATAAGTTTCAGAGATGCTGCTGTTAGGACAGGGGTCTTTAAACTTGACAGCTTTAAGACTTGTGGACTTCAACTCCCAGAATTCCTCCTCCAGTCATGTTAGCTCAGTAATTCTGGGAGTTTGAGGTCCACGAGTCTTAAACTTGCCAAGTTTGAAGAGCCTTGCCTTAGGAGATTGTGCAATGTATTGAGCTCTATGGCTTCTGCTAAATGGTCATGGGTTAATCCTACTATGTCCTGAATGGTTGTGTTCTGTTCTTGGAATTTGGATGGAGGAGAATGTAAATTTTTAATCCCATCGCTGGAGATGAAGGTCTTTTGTTTCTGAATAGACTTGCCCAATCTTTCTTAATGGACACAAAATATCTGCTGGGGGCTATTATGAAAGACTGAGTCTGCTTTCTGCCTTTAGGAGCAAGTTTCTCCATTTCTCCTTTAGGGAAATATAATATTCTTCCCTTTTTTAAATATTTCCCAAAATATTTCATTCTTCTGGGGTGGGGGGGGTGAGGGCTTCCCACAAGCTCTTATCACTTTCCCCATTTGGAAGTATAAGAAATCCCAGCTGAACGCAAACAGGCAGCAGGCAAATCTTGTACATAGATATTTATTTTAGCACCCCCATTGGGAATGCCCATCTAAAATCAACAGATGACAAGAAGTACAGAATACAGTGGACTGAAGAAATATCCATATTTCAGCAGCATCTGCTTATAACCTAGGTGTAAAATATGATGCCGGGCTTGGTCTGTGAACTGTGTGTTTTCCCCAAACAACTAAAACAGAAAAAAAAAGAAAGAACATTGCCAGAAGCTTTTTTTCTGGGGTGTCAAGATTTTTTGTATGAGACACTGACAATCCAAGCTCCTTTGCTAAAGAATCTGTCAGAGCTTCTTACAAAGAAAAACAGAAGAAGAAGAAGAAGAAAAAGATCCGCGCTAGGGGAAATGTTTTAAGAGCAGCTACAGAGAATTTTGCAAGAGTCTTAGGAGAAAAACAAAATCTCCTGGTTTAGCAAAATGTTGTTCAGAGGAGCACTGGAAATCAATCTTGCCATCTTTGTTGTGTTTCTTCTTAAGAAATCGTTTTTTCAAGTTTGCCTGTTCCTGCAATTGGAGTCAGATCGGAGGATATCCAAGAAGGTTTAATGGTGTTTGGTAATCATTTGTTTAATTAACAAATAGAAAAGGGAACAAAGAGCAAAACAATATAAGAGATTGAGGTTGGGGTTGGAGGTGAGAAACAATCATACATCAAGCAATACATTCTTGAAAATATTGCACCTACCTGCCTTAAAGTGATATTTATTTCAATGGCAATTATTCTTCCCCATCAGTTCAGGATAATTGCGAACCACCGTTAATATTAACTCAAGAAGAATCACGTGAAAAATTGACTTCTACTATGTAAAAAAGATGTTGAGACTCTAGAAAGATTGCAGAGAGGAGCAATAAAGATGATTAGGGGAGTGGAGGCTGAAACATATGAAGAATGGTTGCTAGAATTGGGTACGTCTAATTTAATGAAAAGAAGGACTAGGGGTGACATGATAGCAGTGTTCCAATATCTCAGGGGCTGCCACAAAGAAGAGAGGGAGTCAAACTATTCTCCAAAGTACCTCAAGGTGGGACAAGAAGCAATGGATAGAAATGTATCAAGAAGAGAAGCAAACTAGAACTAAAAAAAAAAAAATACTGACAGAACAGTTAATCAGTGGAACAACTTGCCTCCAGAAGTTTGTGAATGCCCCAACTCTGGAAATTTTTAAGAAATTGAACAACCATTTGTTTGAAATAGTATAAGGTTTCCTGCTTGAGCAAGGGGTTGGACTAGAAGATGTTCCAATGTCCCTTCCAACTCTTCTCTTCTCTTCTCTTCTCTTCTCTTCTCTTCTCTTCTCTTCTCTTCTCTTCTCTTCTCTTCTCTTCTCTTCCTTCTAATGACTAACTGGTCAAAAATAAAAAGCAAAGCTTAGAAGTAAGAGAAATGTGTCTCTGTCAATACACATTGGTTCATGAATGGTTCGTCAATGAACACGATTTTAGGGTCAACCTTGAAAACTATTCCAGGTGTGATAACCAAGAACATAGCTATGAAGATCTCCAGAAGGCTCTCTTCAAACTTGGTGAATCATATACTAATTGACAAATGTGGTCAAATTAAATAAGTGTGTAGTGATGCACAAAGGACTTTAACAATCCCTAATCTCACATCTATATTATGTTGTCTGTGTCTAACAAGGGAAAATAGGTTGGGTCACAACGGATATAAAATTATCTACTGGAATTACACCAGAACTTTCCCAGTTTTAATATATAACAGACCAGATTTAGCAAATTCTAACAGGTTTTAATCCATATTTTTAGTTTGTACTTGCCTGATTCGGTGCAAATTCCATTAACATTCTGATTTAATAGATTTGTTATTGTAAAGAGCTGTAGATTATTTGCCTATCAATCTATTCATCCAGATAATATGTATTACAGCTAGTCTCGTATGCAGAATGAACATTCATCAAATTCTGGGTTTCTGCCTTCATTTACAATATAAGAAATTGCCATTTTTCTCTATGCAGAAACATTCCTTAAATATTTATATTAACGCTCAATCTCTCAACCCATATTCTGAGATTGTCAGGAAAAAAACAACAACCCAGTTTCCTCACATTAAATGTTACAGTTTAGCTAGATTTTATTCCAAACTTAATCTAAGCTAGGAATGTTTAAGCACTGCAATGATTGCTTTATGAAGTTATGGGTTTCACTTGCAGCTAAGTGAAACATTATTTATTGTATATGCATATTGGGAAGCCCAAATAAAAATTACATTTACTGTTTTAAAAAGACGGAGCTGAATAGCACTATTCCAACATTTGGTTGATTGACATCGCCCAATTTACTTGTCAATCACAACCACCACTGAGGTAGGCAGACGGTGAAATTATCTCTCTGGCAAATGTATTCTTAAAAATGGATTGCAGATATAATTTCAAGAAATACTTACTTATCATTTAATAAAGGTTCCTTTTCTTTTAAAAAGTAGCACATTCACATTGCTAGCTGTTGTTCAGTTTATAGGCAAATTCAAGTGGGAAAGCTTATTTGAAGTGCTTTAAGTATTTGCTAATAGGGAAACCAACCAAATATTTGGTTTGACAGTGCTTTGAATTCTGTTCTAGGAAAAAGAAAGAAAAGAAAGAAAAGAATGAATAAGTGAAAACATTTTATACTTTGTAAAATGTACATTATTGTGTGCTAAATAGTCCATAGGCATGGAAATGAAGTTTTCTAGATTGATTAAATTGAAATTAAAAAATGATATGATAATTTGGGGTAATATAAAATAGAATTCTAAAGACGCAGCACAGAATTCTAAACCTACAGGCATAGTTCACGTGAGTACATATGAATTTTATGTGCTTTGAAAATGTACGCAATAACTTCTACATGGAATTTAACAATTATTTAGAAGAGATGTCTAGCATCTCTCTAAAACTGCTTTATTTGTTTTTACATTTCTACATGGGTGGGGAAAAACAAAGTTGATTGAATGAGTCTCATTAAAGATGTAGCTGTTTGATGAGTTGGCATCTTAAAGCAGCCACAACTTTTCTGGGGTTCACAGTGAAGCTTGAAAACAGATGCAGCTGCTTTGAAGAAGTGCTTTCGCACTTTCTGAAATGTCTTTTTCAAATCATTTCTGAAGTTTTCAGGACACTCTTGTATACAGGGTCTGTTAGAAGACGCTGTCTTTTCTGGAGAACCTGTGTTGGTTGAAATATGGTGGCCCAGGGAATAATTGATCCCTGTAATTTGATTTGCTCCAGTTTAGGATGAAATGAATGTGGCTTCCTGATATTAGCTTACACTATCAATGGTTCATGGATCAGGCCACGTATGTTGCATTGTCAGCTTCTTGGATACCACTTTCTATACAGTGTGACGTGAATTTGACTGCGGGGGTTTAAATGCTATAAAAAAAAAATACATTTGCTCTTATCTGAACTGGGGTCTAGCCAATTCCTGTTGGACTGAATAAAAAACATCTTCTAATGTTCAAATAGGACTTTCACCTCCCTTCTGCAGAGCTTCAAGGCATTTATCTTTCTGACTTGCTCTTCATTTCACCTAAACCATTTGGATCAAATATTGTCAAAACAAGCTGATTAGCTGATCATTTTAACCTCACCTCTTGGATGTCTTATGCAGAAACTGTTAGCCGGTCAAAATGCAAAATATTAAACAAGGTCACCGTAGAATCTCATCCTCCTATAATTCACAGATTACAAAAGGCATTAAAATTCCGATACCCCATTCATAAGGAAAAGATTATAATGAGAATAGAAAATGGCACAACATTAATTCATTTTGTGACAAAAATATAATGAGAATGGGAAATAGTACAAACATAACTCATTCCTGCTACAGCTATAAGATTGTAATGTCATGGTTCATATCACATACTCAGAAAGAAAGGCAGGGCCAGACAAATGTTACAGGGCGATTCAGGGTGGTTAATTCTGAATTTAGACATCATTACTGCACATACAATGTCATAAACATTTAACTTCTGTATATATATTACAATTCCCAATTTTCTGTTTCAGCACGTTGGCAACTTTTTTTTTTTTAAGAAGCGTCAATCAACATTTCCTTTCAAATTCTTCATTGGAATGGTTGGTTTCGCCCTTAATAACATGGGTTACTTTACCCACACTAGTTTTGTTACATGAAAACTGATGTGCGTACAGAATATTTTGGCTTGTGGTGAGATGAGGATCACCACTTTTATAGAAACAGAATTGGGCAACTGGAACAAATACCCTCTTCTGTCCAAGCAGAACGTGGCAACTGTTCTTACCCAGCTCTCCAAATATGACAAAGCCTCTGTAATCAATCAAAAATTCCTTTATTAGGAGTGCCAGAAGCCCCAGCAAAAAGCCTCTCTCTCACCGCAGGCTAATAAGTCCATCTGGCCAGAAGATGAAGAGTTGTCTGCCACATCTATTCATCTCCATCACCTGCCTTTTATCCCCAGAGTTAGGGTGGAGCTTCACTAGCACTGGCGGCTCTTCCATCTCAAGGATCAGCCCATAGATTTCCACTGCTCTCCTCTCTTCTGACTTCTGCAAATCCGCTTGTCAGGCCCTGGACCCAGCTGTTCCTCTTCTTCCACATCAGCCACCTCCAGACCTGGGAGCTGTTTACTCTCCATCTGAGGGCTGATGATGGCCCAGGCTCCACCTCTGTCTCTCTCTGTCTCTCTGTGTGTCTGTCTGTCTCTCTCTGTCTCTCTCTCTCTCTCTCTGACAGATCCATTCCCTCTTCCCTCTCAGAGTTCTCAGGTCTGACTCGCACACTTACTCCTCATCTGATTCAGCTGCTGGAGGGACCACAACAGCAGCTAACATTTGTGTGCTTACTAGGTTAAAGTTCTTGATAACATTGGAGGTCTCCAACTGGTATAGAGCAGGGGTCCCCACACCCTTAGTTCATGGCATGCCATAAACCGGTATACAAAACCACACCCTCTCTGGTCTATAGAAAAAACTTTCTCCTGGGTGCCCAAAAGGTTGGGGGTCCACTGGTATAGAAGACCAGTACTATTGGGACTTCCCTGTTCCTTGAGCAAACCATCGGAGCCAGTTGCTGTTCAAGAAAGAGTAGCTGGTCCATCTGGTATAGGACCTTGGCAGCAAGAAGCATGATGAAGACTTGGTGATTGTTAGAAGATCCTGGCCCCTCTTGGCAATACAAACAGCTGATCTTTGCAAATACTGTGTTTCCCTGAAAATAACACCCTGTCTTATATTTTTGCCACCAAAAAAAGGCACCAGGTCTTATTTTCAAGGGGGGATGTCATCCACTGACTCACATCACTTGTGCATGTCACCTCCAGCCTCCTTTTCCTGTCAGAGGCCTTCAGAAACTTCTTCACCTTTGGATAGTTGCAGCTAGGCCTCACACACCTTGGTCCATTTCTTCTGCAGCCATCAAATCTTTCCTGAAGGCCTCTGTAGCCAATAACAGAGCTCCGGATTGATCCGGGCTCTGTTATCGGCTAGAGAGGCCTTCAGGAAAGGCCTTTAGGCAGGGGTGGGATCCGACCGGTGTAACTACCGGTTCAGTGATTTTACATTTTGCTACGTGCACGTGTATATCGTCGTCATCTAGCTTCCTGGACAGCTGAGCAGCGCTGCGCGTGAGTGCGCAGTGGTTGAAAAAGCACTTTTTTCCTGCTTTTTCAATTGCAGCTGTGTTGCGCAAAGCAGCCACAGTTCAAAACACAGGAAATAAAGGTCAGGTAAGAGCCCTGGTGGGCGGCTGGGCAGGTGGGCCAAAACAACAGCAGACATAGAATCGGTTCTATGTCTGCTCTTTGTTGGCTGCTTTTCAGAGCAACCGGTTCTACAGGAGTGGACAAATCTGGTAGAATCTCACCCCTGCCTTTAGGAAAGGCCTCTATAGGATTGATCTAAAGGTCTTTTATTGGCTACAGAGGCCTTCAGGAAAGTCTTGCTGGCTGCAGAAAAATGGGCTGAAGTATGCAAGGCCCGGCTGCAACTATCTGAAGGTAAGGCAGCTCCATACCCCCATCCCCTAGCTTAATTTTTACCCATACACCCTGAAATGGGCGGGGTCTTAATTAGGGCTTATTTTGGAGGGGTAGGGTTTATATTGGGTGCATGTGTAAAAATCAAGCTTAGGACTTACTTTCTGAGTAGGTCGTATTTTGGGGGAAACACGGTAGCTATTTGAGAAAGGTTAGGAGGCAGTTCAACCATTCAGTCAGAGAGGTCAGGTCACTGGGAGGACTGACGGATTCTGGTTTTGAATGTTGAGCAGCCCATTTGAATTGCCATCAGCCATTATGACAATTAAATAACGTCAGGAAACAACAATAGAGACTTCGCGCTCATTTTTTTTCCTCCCACCCCAATCTGCCCTTTTGGTTGGAAAAGTGTGCACTGTAGGGCCTTCTATATGGTAAACCTGTGGGCAGCAACTGTCTTTTTAAAAAAGCACTAGGCAATTAATGCAATTACGCAAATCTCCATCTGTCTTGATTAGATCTACCTATTAATCCAACCAGCAGGACGGGCCGGGGGGGGGAGATGGATGGACAGATATTTAATGAATGAATAATGTTATTGCCTCCCCACTCAACAAAATGAGATCAGTTGTAGCAAATATATATTTTCTGAGATCAGCTTGTTAAGTAATTGAAATAGTTAGGCACCTTAATAATAACTTAAACTGGTTTAAGGCATCACTATTGTTGTGATCAACTGAGAGATACTGTCTAAATACCAGTTTGAACCACAGACATTTAGTAAAATGACAGAGTGCATTGGAATATAATAAATGTGAACAAGTACAGTATATAAATCAATAAATTTAACATTCCCTTCTTTTAGAGGTCTTCCAGCATCCAAGGTGCACACTTTCCAAAACTATTCAGGAAAGGCATTCAAGAGCCAATATGCAGCATCTTCTTAAGTTAATAGACTGGTTTATCTAATACCAAATAATAAATTATTAGATTATGCTTACGATTTGCTATTTGGGTCTTTTGGCTATAAATAAATTGATTGAATGTATCTGTTTTGCAATGGGCAGTCTTACAGGATAAAGGCAAGCCAGGGATCATTTATCTGGCCTCAGTTCTTCCTATTCCAAGGTAATTAATACTCAACTCTGCTTATGCAATGAAGCATGTGCTCCTTACAGATCACATATATTAATTTTCCAATTTTCTGAATTTTTAGGGAACAACAAGATCAGTTTTCTTGTTTAAGAAGAAGAAGAAGAAAAAGTAGGATTGTTTTAATTATGTGACAGGGTTTATGATAACAGCACCCTATTTCTACTGATCATGTAGCAATATATACAGGAGGGAGACTTATCTTGAATTGCCCAAAGCAGCCACTGTAGGAGAGGGCCATGCTGAAATTGACAGAGGGGTCAAGGGCATCATCAGTCTTGAGTCCTTTCATACTTACAAGAGCTAAATCCATCCCTTCTTGAATTCCATTCTACCTACCACCGATTTGTTTTGATCATTAGTAGTTCAGATTCTTGTAGCATTAGCAATAGCACTTAAACTTATATACCACTTCACAGTGCTTTACAGCACTCTCTAAGAGGTTTGCAGAGTCACCATATTGACCCCAATAATCTGGACCCTCATTTTACCAACCTCGGAAGGATGGAAGGCTGAGTCAACTTTGAGCCGGTGAGAATCAAACTGACAAACTGCTAACAGCCAGAAGTCATCAGAGGTAGCCTGCAGTACTGCGTTCTAACCACTGCACCACCAAGGCTCTGTAGGGAGCATAAGCTTGCAATAAACCTTTATATTATATTTGAACAGTCTGGATTTCTGTTGGGTTTTTTTTTTTCTGTGCTCAACAGGCACATTTTTCAGAGATGCAAATATTTGTGAAATCCATCTTACATTTTGTGTGGATTAAAATTAAAGCAGAACAGAGGACATCCATACGCAAAGGAAGCAGATAAATGTCCAAATCCATTTGAAAGGCAACTAAAAATCTAATCAAGCAAAAATGACCTTTTGAAAATATTGGAGACTATGTATGACCGCAGAGTTCTCTCCTTCCCTCCCTCCCTCCTCTTGACTTTAAAAGACATATCTCTGTGCAGAAAAGCGTAATGCCATTTTTTTTCTTATCTAATAATTAATCCATACACATTTCTCCGTAAAGCTAGACTCGCACAAAAAAAAGGTTGATAAAATTGCCTAATATTGATTACGTGACTGCTATTCTGGGGTAGTGAAATCCTCTTTCTGAAAGCATAACATATATATTAGAGATGTCAACAAGTCTAGCAATAATTGTGAAGCAGAGCTTTTTATTAAATAGCTTTGTGGTATCTATATTTCTTTAGGAGAACACAAAAAGTTTCAAAATAGGAGAATCATACTTTTCAGAAATATCACCTTCCTGCTTATTAAGAACTATTTAGTTCAAGTTACTTCATACATTTGGATAGAGAATTTGCCATTTTATGGCAAACAATATTCATATATCAGCTACCTTATAGAATATTTGTGTATGCTTGTGTGGGCATACTTATGCTAATACTTTTGTATCCTTATTTGCAATGTTGTTTCAAGATTTGAGACTATAATCCAGCCCAATATTCATGTTCAATGAATATTGATATAATGTGCAATATTTGTTTTTTTTACACAATTAAATAATTTTTCTTACAATAATTATTTGATTGCTTTTAAAAAGACAGTTACTGCACATTGTATGTGTTGTGCAACCAAGAAAATGTAACAGAAGCAATTGCACAACCAGTACATATATTTATGCATTTAAAAATACAGAGCAGAGAGTATTTTTAACAGAATAACAGAATTGGAAGGGATCTTGGAAGTATTCTAGGCCAGTGGTCGCCAACTGGCGGGCCGGGGATCACTGGTGGTCCATGGGAAAAGCTTGTGGTCCGCAGAGAAATGTTCCCCTGCCCAAGCAATTAATCCAGGCTGTGTGGGAACACAAGGCTGTGCGGCACACATGGTCCATCCACCCACCCACTGGCCCCCACCCCTCAGCTGAACACAAACCTTACCTTTAGTAGAGCCACGTGAGCTGGAACCGGAGGGTAAGAACCGGCAGAGGAGGGAAATCCACCCCGGGGTGGCTTGCTGACGTTGGTGGGAAAGTCGGTCCCATATTCCAGAGGTGCAGTAGTCACAGGACTGGCCCTTTGGTCATCCCAGAGCAGCTCCTCCAGTCCATGGCAGGCTGGTGCACCCGGGTGGAGGAGCAGCTGCTCTGGGATGACCAAAGGGTCAGTCTTGTGACTACTGCAGCTCTGGAATGTGGGACTGACTTTCCCACCAATGTCAGCAAGCCACCATCAAGTCAAAATTCATATTAGTGGTTCGCGGGATTTAAAATTATGAATTTGGTGGTCCCTGAGGTCCAAAATATTGGCGACCCCTGTTCTAGTCCAACCCACTGCTCAAGCAGGAGACTTTATAGCTTATCAGACATATTGTTGTCCAATCTTGTCTTTAAAATCTGCAATATTGGAGCACCCACAATTTCTAAAATTAATAATTCTAGGCTTTTCCCTTTGAAGATGAGAAAAGGAAGATACCCTCAAACTTCTTGATGAAGTGAGTGCTAAAGTAAAGGACATTAAGAGGACATGAAGTTAACTAGTATCCTTTGTTACAACAAGAAGGAAAAACAATAACTCTGTTTTCTAAAGATTCTGTTATTTCCAATACATAATGTTTGAAAAATTGTGTTCCTGGAGTTCTGGATAGGTTTCTCATTTGAAAAAGACTAGTCTATTTCTTCCTTTTGTAGGAATAGGAGAGAGCATTGCAACAAGGCATCCAGTCAATGGACTCAGGTCCTCCAAGACCAGTTTCCTGACTGTTTGATAGTCCTGATCATTCAGCCATCTCTCCAAAGAAATTCAGCCATCCAGTCAGAGCTGAAGAAGCTTCTTGGATGAAAAGCAAAACATCTTCAAAGAAAAAACAGAAAGTCTAGTTGCCTCTTGAGAAAAAGTATCTTTGGGACAACCATGACCTGGATGATTGAGAATCTCCATAGACACTCTCCAAAGATTGATTTTGCATCTAAATGCTTTAGGATGCTGGACCACCAAACTTCTGAGTTGATTGCACATGATCACTCTTCTCTTGTGTGACACATATCTTGAATACAACTCAACTTCATAGGAATCATGCAACCTAAAGGGTCACATGGATGATTATATTTCCCAAGAAGGAAGGGACATTTTTCAGTAATGAGGGAAATTCCATGCCACAGAAATGATTGTTTGCCACATGTTGGAATGGCTTCACCTTAGAGTTGGACCTGGTCTTCTCACAAGACCAGGAAACCTCCAACTCTTTGATCTGTCATCCAACCTTCACAATGTGTCTCCTTGCCAACAATATTTTCAAGGCCTGGACGTCTTATCCAAATGATGCAAAATACCAAGATTTCAATATTTAGGTTTTTGGTTTCAATATTCCCATGCTCAGTTTGATGACTTTGCAAGAATTTGACTTTTCTGTTTAGTGTTTAAAATGAACATTACTTTTAATTTAATTTGGTTGGGTGATATTGTGGAAAGAAAAGGATGGTTGGCTCCTGCTCACCTGTTTGTGGTCTCTTGCCAATTGGAAACAAGTGAAGGACAAAAGGTGTTTCCTCTTCCTTGCCCAGTTATCTTCTTATATTTTCTAAAAGGAAATCCTTCCAATCAAAAAAAAAAAAAAATGCCAATTGCAAGGCTAATGCAGATCATAAATCAACAAAAGGCATGTTAGATAGTTTAAAAGGCAATAGATTCAGTGGAAGCATTCTTTTCCCTGGACTTCAAAATACCTCCTTTACTTCTTTCTGGTGCTAAATATTCTACTGTAGATGTGGACACAGAGAACCAGAAAGCTGGAGCAAAAAGGAAAGTTATGAACTTTCTTTCTATGAACTGAGTGGTGGTGCAGGGGTTAGAATGTACTTTTGCAAGCTAACTCTGGCCACAGCCAGGAGTTTGATCCTGACCGGCTCAAGGTTGACTCAGTCTTCCATCCTTCTAAGCAATAGCAATAGCACTTAGACTTCTATACTGCTTTATAGCTCTCTCTAAGCAGCTTACAGAGTCAGCATATTGCCCCCAACAGCCTGGGTCCTCATTTTACCAACATCAAAATGATGGAAGGCTGAGTCAACCTTGAGCCTGGTGAGATTCGAACTGCCAAATTGCAAGCAGCCAGCAGTCAACAGAAGTAGCTTGCAGTACAGCAGTCTGAGCCTCCATAGCTCCAAAGTCGGTAAAGGCTCACGGTTGACTCAGCCTTCCATCCTTCCGAGGTGGGTAAAATGAGGACCCAGATTGTTGGGGGCAAGAGGCTGATTCTGTAAGCTGCTTAGAGAGGGCTGTAAAGCACTCTGAAGTGGTATATAAGTCAAAGTGCTATTGCTATTGCTATCTCGAGATGAATCCTATTATCCTGAAAGTCATCTCTGGAAATCTACCAGATGACTAAACTTTTTTCCAAATAGAAAAAAACACCATCTTTATTCTCTTTAAAGAGCATCTTTCTCTTTTCTAGTGTTTGATGAAAAGGCAGCATTCAATTATTGAGCAGGCCATATTTTGGAAGAAACAATGCTGTTTAAATGCCAATGTTTGTAGAGTTCACTTGCAGATTGCTTTTTTAAGGTTGCAGAAATTGCTGTGATTTCCCCAGGAAACTTTTCTGGGAGCCTTGGTGATTGGCAGGGCATGGAAGACATGCCACTCACCAATGTTAAATGAGAATGACACATGCTGCTGTTGGAAATTGTCATCGAGATGTCATGAAGAGCAACTCCTTGTGATCCTGAAATAGCAGCAGCAATAGCACTTAGAATTATATACCACTTTATAGTGCTTTACAGCCCTCTCAAAGTGGTTTACAGAGTCAGCATATTGCCCCAACAATTTGAGTCCTCATTTTACCCACCTCAGAAGGATGGAAGGCTGAGTTAACCTTGAGCCTGGTGGGATTCAATCTGCCAAATTGCAGTAGGAGTAGATTGCAGTATTGCACTCTAACCACTGTGCCACCGAGGCTCCTCCATAGTTGCTTTTTCAGCCACGTCGTATCTTCCATTCAAGGGAAGCCTCCTATGAGCTTGGGAACAACAGGATCTCTGTTCTGACCTGGCTCCCAAATATGGCAAACCCTCTGTAATCAAACAAATGTTCCCTTTATTAGATTATTATAAGTCTCTCACTCTCTCACACACACAAGACTAACCAGTCTGTCCAGCAGGGAGATGAATAGGTGTCTGTTGCATCTATTCATCTCCACCCCCTGCCTTTTATCCCCAGAGCTAGGGTGGGGCTTAGCTAGTAGCAGTGGCTCTTCGGTCCCAAGGACCAGGCCATAGATTTCTACTGCTCTCCTCTCCTCTGTCTTCTGCACATCTGCATGTCAGGCACTGGGCCCAGCTGTTCCTCCTCTTCCTCATCAGCCACCTCCAGACCTGGGGGCTGTTGATTCTCCATCTGAGGACTGAAGGTGGCCCAGGCTCCACCTCTGTCTCTCTCTCTCCTTGCCAGCTCTATTCCCTCTTCCCCCTCGGAGCTCTCAGGTTGCCTTGATGCTGACCCTGGCTCCCACGCCTCCTCCTCCTCCGATTTGGCTGTTGAAGGGGCCAGTGGCTAACAGGCCACAACAATCTCTGTGTCAAGCCTGACTTAGATTCACGGACTCACCACAATAAGGGACCGGGTGGTGGGGTGTGATGCATGCAGGACTGAGAAGAAGATGCCACTAGTTGGGGGAATGCTGAAGGGAGAGTAGCTGAAGCGGCAGGACCGATCCTGCAAACATCCACAGGTCCGGATGTTGGCTTTGTTTTCTGTTGGGGATTGGAGGAGGCCAAAGTAACCTGCATCGGGGGAGGGCTCCTGTGTGGGTGGACTGCAGGATGGGTGGGTGGTGTTTGGGGAAAAGACATAAAAGCAGTGCTGGTAGGCAAAGCTTCCAGTGCTAGCTTTATATGTGACTTCCTGTCTGTTGTTGCTGCTTTATTTGCAAACCAAGGTGGATTAAAAGAAACCCTGCATCTACGTGAGTGTTGTGAGGTCTTTCTTGTGTCTGTGGGAGTCAGCCAATGGCAGGTTAGAGACTCTGCTTCCTCCACCTATTACAGGCTCTCTTGCCCACAAAAGAAAGATCCAATCATCAGTTCTTGGTCTTATTCAATACTTCCACCTGACTCGCTTTCTTCCTTAACATTGGTTTTCATGGAGGACCTTCGTAAAACGGGTAACCAATCCAGTTGCAAAAATGGCTTGATGGATCTGCTCCGGAGACCTGCCAATAATGCTAATCTCCAAATGGTTGGATCTCACCATGGAGAAATGCATTTGTGAAGACCAGCCACGTCTATGACTTTGACAAAGGAACTGCTGACTTGCATCACTGTTTGTCTTTTGATGTGAAAGAACAAATCGATTTATAGAGCTTTTGCTTGCCGATGTAAGATATGATTAGTATGCAGAAAGACCTTTCCACAGTGTCATTTGTTTATTTAGCTGTCTCTGCAGTTAGCCCTGGCTGTGTATACTTAATTAACACACACAAAGCAAGAAGAAATAAAGACTAGATCTACGACCACACAATTATTTACTGTTATATTATATGTCACCCTCCCCCAAAGCACCACTTATATTTTAAAGGCAATATGTAAAAAAATATGCATTCAAGACAACATTTCAAGATGACTTTATAGTATTTAAAGTCAATTACAGTTGTCCCGCTAGCGTGGCCCCAAGGGGGAAAAATGCTCAGAAATAAAAACTCACAGAAGTCTGGCATGCACATATTTTGAACTCAGTGAAACTTTTGAAACTAGGACGGAAAATTCACTTTTGGGAAGGATTCAAATGTCTTCTTGGATAAACATGTTGAAATTCAAAACCAGATGATTTTCATAGAGAAAATAAGTTTATTTCAATCCTTTATGTTTCTTTCACTATTTTCCTTCTTGTATTCAGACTTCATTGGAAGATGAAGATTTATCAAGCAACGTTCTTTTCCTAAATTGAGATTTGAACTCATTGAGTATTCTATTTTTATTGAGATTCCTAATTTGTCTCTTTAAAGAATGTCTCTTTTTGCTTGTGTTTGTTCAAAAGGCAAATGTCTCTTCTTAAATTAACAGCATTCAAATTAACCTTTTTCTTCTTCTCCTCCTCAGCTCCTGCCATCTAGTCTGTTTTGTTTTTTATTCTGAACATTGTTGAGACTATACAAAATGCCCTTTGGATGTTTTACTGAGGTGAATAGATTTTGTAAAGCATCTTAGGAGACTTGAATCATCCTGCATTTCAAGTCTTTTCTTGCTCTCTTGTGGAAATGTCAGCTGAGAAACAGACGAGCAAGAAAGCAAAGACGTTGGAGACTTTCATGTCAATAACAAATGATCAATAGCAGTTGCTGGAAAATTGATGTTCAGTCAGCAATTTAATAAATATTCACATAGAGTTTTGTTCTTTCTTGGAAAAGAAAAAAAAATCAAAACCAACAAATTCTCAGAATAAAAGGTAATGCTAGACAGGATAACACCCAGACATATACATCACAATTCTTATTTTTTACAAATGAAGGCAACTTTTTTTTTAGTTCTTTGCAAATTTACATGCTAACATATAGTTGAGCGCTTTCTTTGTATGGAACATTAAAATCCTTCAGATTAGTATTTTTATGTCCAACTAAAAACAAGGGAAGCAAAGAGAGAAAGAGGAGAGGAGGAAACCCACAACTAAACTAAAATTGCGCTGATTATTTTGATCTGAGAATATCCATTTCTTTGCACAAATGCAAAGTAGGAACTACGCAGACAACTGCTTCTGTAAGCCCTTCATCATCAGATATATCATTTCCTTTTGTGTGTGTGTGTGTGTGTCTGTGTGTTTGTGAAATGGTTTATAAACTATCAGGCTGGAAGTAGAACAAAACTGTCAAGAGTGCCACATTGTTTTGACAAAGCAAGAGTAATTTAAAGGGAAGGGGAATGCTATTGGTCCTTCATCTCTTCCTCACTCTTGAGAAAAAGATCTGATTCAGTCACAGACTCCTGTAGGAGACTCCAAGGTCAGTGAGGAACACATCTTGCAGAAAATGTTGAGTATTGATAGTAGACCGCACATTTTTCCTTTAGAATGTCCACTTTCTTCTGAGTATGCTTTCGTTTTTACTCTTCCGTGGGAAATTGGGTTGTAGAATCTTCACTAGGTGTAGAAGAGTTCTATCAGATTCCCACGTAATACTTTCAGTGTTTTCTAGAGCCAACTGGTCAAATATCAGCAAATGGAATGGCCTTTTTTGCTTTCAGTGATTAGTGGAGAAATAGTCTCAGTGATACTTGGTGGTCCTTCCTGCTGTCAGTGAATGATCCAAGACTCAAAATGAGCTTCAATCCTTTCTCAGATGCTCAGTCAGAAGGCCAACAGTTGACTCTTCGAATGAGACTTGAGAGGAATGTAGATGATCCCTCTAGCTTTCCCTTCCACTGAATCAGAATCAGAATAAAGCTGGAAGGGACCTTGGAGTCCAGCTCCCTTTTCAAGAAGGAGACTATACCATTTCAGACAAGTAGCTGCCCAATCTCTTTAAAACCTCCAGTGATGAAAGCACCCACAAGCTGTTCCACTGGTTAATTGTCCTCACTGTTAGGAAATTTCTCCTTAATTTCAGGTTGTTTCCCTCCTTGATTAATTTCCATCCATTTTTTTCTTGTCCTGCCAGTGAGTTAAAGTTAGGATTGCTCATTAGGGCCATCTCTTGCACTATGAGAATGTGTTTTTTTAAAGCAGTTTATTTTTATTTATTTGTCAATTGCTTACAAGATAATAGGTATAAGTAAAAACATAGTTATGAATACATGGATACATATAAGAAAAATAAATATATATATATAAAAGAAACAATAGGACAGGGACGGTAGGCACGTTGGTGCGCTTATGCACTCCCCCTACAGACCTCTTAGGAAAAGGGTGAGGTCAATAGTAGACAGTCTAAGGTTAACGTTTTTGACGTTTGGGGAAGAAACCACAGAGTCAGGTAGAATATTCCAAACATTGACCACTCTGTTGCTGAAGTTGTATTTCCTGCAATCAAGTCTGGTGCGGTTAACCTTGAGTTTGTATCTATTGTGTGCTCTTGTATTGTTATGGTTGAAGCTGAAGTATTCATTAACTGGTAGGACATTGCAATGTATGATGTTATATACTATACTTAGATCGGACCGAAGGCGGCGTAGCTCTAGGTTTTCTAGGTCTAGAATTTCGAGTCTGATGGCATAAGGTATTCTGCAACGAGTAGAGGAGTGGGGAACTCTTCTTGTGAAATATTTCTTTCTCAGCTGTGTTAATATCAGATACCTAATGTGGGTTCCAAACTGATAAGCTCTATTCGAGTATTGGTCACATTTAAATATATATATATGAGGAAAACCACTGTTTGCTAGCCCAATTATATATTTTCAGGAGTCCACAAAGAGAGGAGGGCAGGGTAAAGGGAACATGTTGCTTAAATAGTTCTGGCTCCCCGAAGCTGGGATCACTCCAAAGCTCCCATTCCTTGCCTGTAGTTTGGCAACTTAAAAGTTGGGTGACTCATGGAAAAGGATGAAGAGGGAAGATGAAGGCAAAGCCATTTCTGCAGCAGTCTTGGGTCACAATCAGCTGCCCTTTTGGGTGTGTGAGGAACCTCCTAGCCCATGCAATAAAGCTTAGAGCTTGCAATTAAACAGAATAATGTTGCTTTCATCAAGCTGACTTCCCCCTTGCAGACACCTGTCTAGGCCTCACACAGATGTCAGGTACATTTCTTTGGAAATGAAATAGAAACGGGTGTTAGGAAGTGTCCTTAGTTTTTCAGGAAAGAAGAAAACCAAAGAAGGTCCTTTTTTCAGGAGGCAACTGGACTTCCTTGTTTTTTCTTTGAAGATGTTTCACTTCTCATTCAAGGAGCTTCTTCAGATCTGACTGGAAAGTGAGGAATGGAAGGATTTACAGGAGAAACTCAAAAAAATAGAATATCATGCAAAAGTTCATTTATTTCAGTAATGCAACTTAAAAGGTGAAACTAATATATGAGATAGACTCGTTACATGCAAAGCAAGATAGTTCAAGCCGTGATGTGTCATAATTGAGATGACTATGGCATACAGCTCATGAAAACCCCAAATCCACAATCTCAGAAAATTAGAATATTGTGAAAAGGTTCAATATTCTAGGCTCAAAGTGTCCCACTCTAATCAGCTAATTAAGTCATAATACCTCCAAAGGGTTCTTAAGTCTTTAAATGGTCTCTCAGTCAGGTTCAGTAGGAATCACAATCATGGGAAAGACTGCTGACCTGACAGTTGTGCAGAAAACCATCATTGACACCCTCCATAAGGAGGGAAAGTCTCAAAAGCTAATTGCAAAAGAACTTGGATGTTTCCAAAGTGCTGTATCAAAGCACATTAATAGAAAGTTATGTGGAAGGGGAAATTGTGGAAGAAAAAGGTGCACAAGCAGCAAGGATGACCGCAGCCTGGAGAGGATTGTCAGAAAAAGGCCATTCAAAAGTGTTGGGAACTTTCACAAGGAGTGGACTGAGGCTGGAGTCAGTGCATCAAGACCCACCACACACAGACAGATCCTGGACATGGGCTTCAAATGTCGTATTCCTCTTGTCAAGCCACTCCTGAACAACAAACAATGTTAGAAATGTCTTACCTGGGCTAAAGAAAAACAGAACTGGTCTGTTGCTCAGTGGTCCAAAGTCCTTTTTTCTGATGAGAGAAACTTTTGCATCTTATTTGGAAACCAAGGACCCAGAGTCTGGAGGAAGAATGGAGAGGCACACACTGCAAGATGCTTGAGGTCCAGTGCGAAGTTTCCACAGTCTGTGTTGATTTGGGGAGCCATGTCATCTGCTGGTGTTAGTCCACTGTGCTTCATTAAGTCCAGGGTCAATGCAGCCGTCTACCAGGAGACTTTGGAGCACTTCATGCTTCCTTCTGCAGACAAGCTTTCTGGGGATGCTGACTTCATTTTCCAGCAGGATTTGGCACCTGCCCACACTGCCAAAAGCACCAAAACCTGGTTCAATGACCATGGGATTACTGTGCTTGATTGGCCAGCAAACTCGTCTGACTTGAACCCCATAGAGAAACTATGGGGCATTGCCAAGAGAAAGATGATAGACATGAGACCAAACAATGCAGAAGAGCTGAAGGCCACTATTGAAGCATCCTGGTCTTCCATAACACCTCAGCAGTGCCACAGGCTGATAGCTTCCATGCCACGCTGCATTGTGGCAGTAATTGCTGCAAAAGGGGCCCAAACCAAGTACTGAGTATATATGCATGCTTATACTTTTCAGAGGTCCGATACAATCCTTGTTTTATTGATTGCATGTAATATTCTAATTTTCTGAGATTGTGGTTTTGGGGTTTTCATGAGCTGTAAGCCATAATCATCACAATTATGACAAATCGCAGCTTGAACTGTCTTGCTTTGCATGTAATGAGTCTATCTCATATATTAGTTTCACCTTTTAAGTTGCATTACTGAAATAAATGAACTTTTGCACGATATTCTAATTTTTCGAGTTTCACCTGTATACTTCGTGCAGACAGTTGGACATTTGCATTCTTTTAGTAAGTCGTTAAGGTCACCTGGAGGTTTATCTGTGTCACCAGGGTCACCTAAGTGGTGAAAATGGGTGTGGAGCCTCCTTGGATCTGTTGAAAGGACTGTGTTGTAGATTGGAAATAGGTGATATGGTATCCCTCCCTCTCTGTTGAAAGAGGGATGTTCAATTTTGACATAGATGGCCTCTTTTGACCCCTCTTTCAAACCAGAGATCCTCTCTGTCCGAAATATGGAGGTTGTTGTCTTCAAAAGAGTGGCCTTTTGTCTTTTAAATGCAGGTGGACTGCTGAATCTAGTCCTGATGGGTTTGTTCTTCTATGTTGTGCCATACATTTATGAAGTGGTTGTTTCGTTTTGTTAACTAGGTGTAGAGACTGCCCCTTGCCTTTTGCTACTTTGTGACTGGGCCATATCCAACATCAGAAATGCTCTCCCAATTTCAGATCCTAAAAGTCAATTTTTGTAGAACCTTTTATATCCTGGGTGTCAAACTCACCACATCACATTGCCATCATGTGATGTATTGTGATGGCTTTTTTCTCTTTGCAGAGCCTGGGATGGACGTGGCCTGAGTGTGACACGTCCAGCCTGTGGGCCACAAGTTTGACACCCCTGTTTATATCTTTCATGGAAACAGAAATCTAAATCCATGATACACTCATATCAAGTTCAGTTCCTGGGTGTCTTGGCTGACGGAGCCATCTAATTTGCTTAATATCTTGGCTGCATAAACAGATTGATAGAATCAAGATCACGTGAAGTGTTAATACCGCTTTATAGGGCCTTAGTAAGGCCACACTTGAAAGACCGCATCCAGTTTTGGTTGCCATGATATAAAAAAAAATGTTGAGACTCTAGAAAGAGTGCAGAGAAGAGCAACAAAGATGATTAGGGGACTGGAGGCTAAAACATATAAAGCATGATTGCTGGAAGTGGATAGGTCTAGTTTGATAAAAAGAAGGAGTAGGGGTGTCATGATAGCAATGTTTCCAATATCTCACATAAAGAAGAGTGTGTCAAGCTATCATCCAAAGCACCCAAGGACAGGACAAGAATCAATGGGTGGAAACTCATCAAGGAGAGAAGCAACCTAGAACTAAGGAGAAATTTCCTGACAGTGAGAACAATTAATCAGTGGAACAACTTGCCTCCAGAAGTTGTGAATGCTCCAACACTGGAAGTTTTTTAAAGATGTTGGATATCCATTCGTATAGTGCAGGGTTTCTTGCCTAAGCAGAGGGTTGGAAGGTCCCTTCCAACTTGGTTATTCTATTCTTTATCCACACACAAAGTGTTTATCATTGCCTTATTGGAAATGTTTGTGTAATACCTTAAACCAAGGGTCTTCAAACTTGGCAAGTTTAAGACTTGTGGACTTCAACTCCCAGAGTTCCTGAGCTAACATGACTGGAGAAGGAATTCTGGGAGTTGAAGTCCACAAGTCTTAAAGCGGTCAAATTTGAAGACCGCTGCTTTAAACCAAACACATATTTTCCCAGTCAGAGAAAGCAACTGTGGGAGCTTAAGGAAAGATGCAGCTGCTTTAATGAGCCCCTAGGATATGCCCTCTACTCCAAACAGCTGCTTTCCCTTCAAACCCAGTGTTCTTCACAGCCGTATTAGAGAAGGAAAGTGCGCCTAGAGAGTCTTCTGGGAAAACTGTCCTCCCTCCCATCCCCCAGTAAGCTGCAGATCATCTCTCTCCTCTGTTTAGAATTTCTTTCATATTTGCAATATAACCATTTGGTGTTAACAATCGTGTGTAAATATTTCCGTAAAGCAAAGTCTTGACCTTTCTCCATAGCTAGCTGTACTATTGTCTGTTTGGCTTCTAAGGGCATATAATTACATTTTAAATGGGATTCTAAATATCTTTGTGCTGGCATGATGATCCCATTTAATAAAGCATTAAGAAACAAAATGTATCTGAATAAAAATCTTTCTTTTGAGCCATTCAGTCAAAGTGCATCTTTACGGAAGGCAAGAAGGATAAACAAAATTGTGAACAATGCAACCACACTTTCAAATGTGCTTTGTTGTTTTCTTTTAATTCACTAGAATTAATCTTATAGATATAGATGCCAGATTTGCATTAATTAAAACTCCACTGTAGAAGCCAGGCTTAATTGCAATCAAATTTGCTTAATTATGCATGGCGAGAGATTCCCAAATGAGAAAGGTTTTAGTAAAGATTTTTGTTTTTTATACTGACAAAATAAATTGAAATTGTCATTTTTTTGTGTTTTATGTAACACTTGTAAATAATTTGTGGAGCACCTTAAGTCTTCTATGTAAAGCAATGTTATTGCTTAAGTAATTATAACAATCTGCATTTTTCATTGTTAATTGTCAGTGTCAGCCTCATTAATTTTAATTTACAGCCTGTAATGAAATTAAGAAAATTTTATGCTGATCTGCTGAAACTTGTTTCATAGCAAGTTACTTAAGAAAACTAAAGTTTTCGGAAAGAGTAGAATTAGCAAGCGTGCACACTGTTGATCACAGTATCAAAGCTTCGCTTTTTCTTTCCACATAAAAGCCAGGTAAGTGACAGGATAATGCAAACATCTTTACCATCCTTGGAAATCACTTATCATCCAAAATGTAGAAAAGTAGGGCAGCAAGAAGAAAATGTTTGTCCTCTACAGAGTTGAATTAGCACCCTCTGCTTATGAACTAAGGAGTGAGTAGGACCAATGCAAAGTGATAACAGCACACAGATACATACTGCATCCAGTTTTGGTCACCACGTTATTAAAAAAAAGAGAGAGAGAAAATGTTGAGATGCTGGAAAAAAATGCAGAGAAAAGCAGCTTAGGTGATTAAAGGCCCAAAGACCAAAACATATAGCATGAAGAACAGTTACAGGAATTGGGTATTTCTCGTCCAATGAAAAGAAGACTAGGCGAGACATGATGGTGGAGCTCCAATATTTGAGGGGCTCCTACAAAGATGAAGTGGGGGGCGGGGTGTCAAACTATTTTCCAAAGCACCAGAAGGCAAGATGAGAAACAACAGAAGGAAATTAACCCAAAAGAAACAATCTAGAACTAAGGAGAAATTTCCCAACTGTGAGAACTAGTGGAATAGTTTACCTTCAGAAGTTGTGGGTGTTCCATCACTGGAGGCTTTTAAGAAGAGACCGGACAGCCACTTGTCTGAAATGGTATCGGGTCTCTTGCATGAACAGTGGGTTGGATTAAATGACCTCCAAGGTCCCTTCCAACTCTGTTATTCTGTTAAATTACTTGACTGATGTCATTTGCACCAGTGGCAATGGAGCAGTGATGTTGTCATTGTTGCTTGTCACAAACTCTTCTTCAACACTAATTGAGCCTGTTGTGTTCGGTAGCTGCTAGGTCTTTAACTGATCTGGCTTCAATGTGATGAGAACACAGGTAAAATGTGGTAAGGTAGACAGTCATCAAGCTATGTAACCATGGTGTTTTGGAAAAGAGACATGTCAGACATAGGAGTCTATACTTATTCTACATGTGGAGTGATTGCTTCATACTTGAAGTACCTAACATGATTTCTGTTTATTTCATAAATCTCTTGGGGGTTTAGACTGCAACCCAGCAAATATTTGGATCCAGGTCATTTCACGGTAATCCAACTGGCAGCAAAGAGTTAGACTAAAGGAGTCAGCTGTAGTGTCTGGTGGACTTACCAACTGTAGAAATATTCCAATGGCCTAAATCTGACCAGTTTGGTGTTCTTCCATGAAATTGGATAACATCTTGTCCCACTTTTATAAAATTCCTGCCAGGAAAATCAAATTATTCTGTTAATTTAATTAAACTGTAATTTATAATGTCAATTTAAACCTTGCTATGTTGATTTCATTACATTTTAATAATTTAAATGCTACTTATTTAAATTTGGAGTCCCAAGGATATCATCAGGGATATCTAGGAGCCATGGTGCCTTCCATAGTGTTCTTGGCTTAAATGGTGGTCACTGGGAACTTTGAGATCTGTAGTAGTTCATATAGCAGACCAGTTTGGGAACCATTGATTTAGGATCTATGCTTGATTGGAAACTTCAAGCAAATATCCTGGAAGCTCAGTAGCCAAAGAACAGAAGAGATGTTGATTTCCATACTACAGGGGATATTAGCTTCCATTCACTATGGCCTGAATATTAAACTTCAATAGAATATCATCTGGTGTAGCAAGATTCTTCGTGACTTGCAGGATTTTGGATAGGTTCCCCAAACCTTTCACCTTTTGCAGTCCATCATAACGAAGCTCCACTGATTTCAGTGGCACTGAAGCATCTCGTACTTCTTCTAAATCCAAACCAACTGTATGTATTCTCTATCATTCGGTTCCAGATAATTCTCGGTGTTCTCTTGGATTTTGGTGTACTATTCCAAAAAGATTTGTTTGTTCATAACAAATTTGGATATGTAGCTATTCATGACATGAGTGAGCTGACCTCTCATAGAATTCCAGAAATGTATACTAGGTGGAGAAGTTTTATTTATTTATTTAATTTTGTCAAGCGATTATAAGATAACAAGTATAAGTATAAACATGGTTATGAATACATGAAATGGATACATATAAGGAAAAAAAAGGAACAATAGAACAGGGGTAGTAGGCCTGTTGGTGCACTTATGCATGCCCCCTATAGACTTCTTAGGAAAGGGGTAAGATCAATAGTAGACAGTCTAAGGTTAAAGTTTTTTTAAAAAAAATTAAAGGTAAGCTTATTTAAAAAGCTATCCACTGCCATAGTCAAACCTCTAAGCATAATCTTTGAAAAATCTTTCAGGACCAGCTCCTTGCCAAAACTATGATCACAAGCCACGGTCATCCCCATCTTCAAAAAGGGAAACCCCAGCCTAGTTGAAAATTACAGACCATTATCTTTATGCTGCGTCACCTGTAAAGTCATGGAAAAAATTATTAACCAATCCATTATCCTCCACTTAGAGACAAACAACCTACCCTCTAATAAACAATTTGGTTTCAGAAAAAAACTATCCTGCAATCTGCAACTCTTACACTGCAAAAACATATGGACTATACAACTCAATCAGGGCAAAGCAATAGACACAATTTACATAGACTTCTGTAAAGCCTTTGATTCAGTGGTACATGACAAACTACTCCTAAAACTAAAATCTTATGGTATCTCTGGACACCTGCATAACTGTTAAACAGATAATAAATGGTCAAAATTGGGAGCGTCCGATCAAATTCTGTACTCAATGTTAACCGCTCCAAACTTGATTGCAGAAAATACGACTTCAGCAACAGAATGGTCAATGCCTGGAATGCACTGCCTGACTCTGTAGTTACATCCTCAAACTCCCACTCTTTTAACCTCAAACTATCCACTATTGACCTCACCCCATTCCTAAGAGGTCTGTAAGGGGCGTGCATAGGTGCACCATCATGCCTCCCGTCCCTGTCCTATTGTCCCCATTGAATCATACCTATTTTCTGTATTCTTACTCATGTTTATACCTATACCTATTATTTTGTAAGCGATTGACAAATCAAAATAAATAAATAAAATAAAAAATAAAATAAAATCATGTGAAGTATCAGTACCACTTTATAAAGCCTCAGTAAGGCCACATCTAAAACACTGCATTCAGTGTTTCACCACATTACAAACAAATATGTTGAGACTTTGGAAAAACTGCAAAGAAGAACAACTAAGATGATCAAGGACCTGGAGGCAAAAACATATGAAGAATAGCAGGAATTGGGTATGGCTACTCTAGAGAAAAGACGGACTGGGGTGACATGATGCGGTAGCAGTATTCCAGTATTAGATGGGCTGCCAGAAAGAAGGAGGTGTTCAACTTAGTTTCCAAAGCATCAGAAGGCAAGACAAGAAGCAACAGATGGAAACTAATCAAGGAGAGAAACTTCCTAACAATAAGGACAATCAACCAGTAAAAAGATATTGCCTTCAGAAGTTGTGGGTGCTTCATGACTGAAGGTTTTAAAGAAAAGACAGCCACCTATCTGAAATGGTATAGGATCTCCTGCTGGAACAGGAGGGGGTCAGAAGACCTTCAAGATCCCTTCCAGCTCTATTCTGCTTGATTGATTGACTGAATGTAGAATCAATACATTGATCCTGTAAAAGTTGCTTGGATTTTTTTGATGTCCAGACTGAGATTTTTTTTCATCTGCCATAAATTACAGCATCAAACGTCATCCATCATTTTGGGAAATGCTGTATGAAGTTACTCAGATTGGCGGTCTTCAAATGCCATATATCAAATGAGAACTTAGAATCAAATAAAGTAGTTAATAGCGGAGAGCTTGACAAGGACATGTAGTTAGGTCCGAAATAAATTACAGCACTTTCCAGACAAAGGAAATTAACTTGTCTAGTGCTGATTGTTTACAAGGCATTGCGGTGGATGCTAGAAATGGTGGGCAGTTGGAAAGAAATCAGCTGAGAGCAAAATTATGTTTATACATTATTATTACAGCAACAGCATGTTATTGTAATCTATTGTAGATCCCAATCAGCACTGACTGTAATGACAACAGAAGGCCCAATCCTGCCACGACACGTTCCTCTCCCTCACGAGTGCGCCAATTTCTGGAAATATTAATAGGATATTGGGAGAACGTGAATCTTTGAATATTACTTACTCAGATTTCTAGAGAAAGGAGCCGTCCCTCATAAAAGAAGATTAAAGCCCATAAATTCTTACAGGGGGAAGAAGCAGAATCTTGTCTTGGATTAAAATGGAAGCAGTAAATAGAGACAGCATCAAAATAATAGGATGTTAATAGAATGGTGATGAAAGCTGCGATTAAGGGCAGGTTTATGAAGTGAGTCATATGCTGAAGGAGGACCAAAGGCTCTGGGAACGGAGGGAGTGAAGGAGAGGCAACATTTTACAAGGACATCAGATCACGATAATTGTCATGTCAGCTCTGCTGTTATGATATCACCTGAAGGACAATCTTAGCAGAACTGGTTGACCTCGGAGACTACATTACTTCATTGTTTGGAGTATCAACCTAACCCTGGTGAAGAGGATGGAGCCCTTCTTTCCCATGGAAAGAAAATGCACCATTTAATTTGTCCCAAAGGTGGTTTTTGGACTTAGCTTTTCCTTGAAGACATTTCACTTCTCATCCAAAGAAGCTTCTTCAGTTCTGACTGAACAGTGGAGGATGGAAGGATTTATATTCCTTGCAGTCATCCAGTCATTAGCATTCTTTCTGAGGATTGTTGAGGCGACTTGGAGTTTATCTGTGCCCTCAGGGTCACCCGAATAGTGCAACTGCAGTTTCAAGAAGGCTCCACACCCATTTGCACTATTCAGGTGACCCTTATAACTTCAAAAAAGGCAACTATGATCTTATAATCAATGATCTCTCTTCCCTTGATTGGCAATTTCTATTCACTGGATGCAATACTGTTGAAGACCATTACAACATATTCTTACTAGAAATCAAAAGAGCCATCAAACTATATGTACCAATAACAATTCCCAAAACCAGGAAAAACAGATTACCCATAACAGTAAGGAAGTTTCAATCTAAAAAGAGATCACTTTGGCGAAAAAACAAATCTGTTCATATTGCCAACTTCAAAAGCCGATACAAAAATTTATGTCACCAGATAAAGACTGAATGCACTAATTATCACATTAAACAAGAGGAAAATCTTCTACGCACAAATTCCACCTGTGCTTTCTACAGTTTTGTAAACAACAAACTAAAAGACTCAAGGTCCATCCCACCCCTGAAAGGACCTAATGACAAAGACTGCAACAATGACACCATCAAAGCAATTGAACACATTCTTTGGCTCAGTATTTGTAAACAGCAATGGATCAAGCCCAGTACTTCCTAGTCGTACCACAGACAACTGTAATGATCTAATACATATCGATTTTACAGATGACATTGTTGAAAAAGAACTGCGCAATCTAAAACCATCTCTATCTATTGGACCAGACGGAATATGTGCCTACTTCTTAAAAATGCTACCCACTGCCATAGCCAAACCTCTAAGCATAATCTTTGAAAAATCTTTCAGGACCAGCTCCTTGCCAAAACTATGATCACAAGCCACAGTCATCCCCATCTTCAAAAAGGGAAATCCCAGCCTAGTTGAAAATTACAGACCAATATCTTTATGCTGTGTCACCTGTAATGTCATGGAAAAAATTATTAACCAATCCATCATCCTCCACTTAGAGACAAACAACCTACTCTCTAATAAACAATTTGGTTTCAGAAAAAAACTATCCTGCAATCTGCAACTCTTACACTGCAAAAACATATGGACTACACAACTCGATCAGGGCAAAGCAATAGACACAATCTACATAGACTTCTGTAAAGCCTTTGATTCAGTGGTACACGACAAACTACTACTAAAACTAAAATCTTATGGTATCTCTGGACAACTAATAACTGTAGAGAAGCATTCCTGTCAAACAGACAACAAATGGTCAAAATTGGGAGTGTCCTATCAAATTCTGTACCTGTCAACAGTGGTGTCCCCCAAGGCAGTGTTTTAGGACCAACTCTCTTCATACGCTACATAAATAACCTCAGTGATCATATTAAGAGCAACTGCGTTCTCTTTGTTGATGATGTAAAGCTATTCAACACCACAGACAATGCTACTATCCCCCCAAAAGACCTTGACTATGTATCAGAATGGTCAATCAAATGGCAACTTCAAATCTCAACAAATAAATGCTCTGTCTTACATATCGGCAGAAAAAATCAGAAAATAAAATACAAGCTAAATAGTTAAGACCTTGTTGAGGATCCAAACTCTGTCAAGGACCTTGGAGTACTCATCTCTAATGATCTAAGTGCTAGAGCTCACTGTAACTACATAGCCAAAAGGCATTAAGAGTTGTTAATTTAATCCTACGTAATTTCTTCTCTGGTAATATCACAGTACTAACTAGAGCATACAAAACATTTGCTAGACCTTTACTTGAATACAGCTCATCAGTCTGGAACCCATTTCATGTACCTGATATTAACACAATTGAAAAAGTCCAGAAATATTTCACAAGAAGAGTTCTCTGCTCCTTTACTCATTGCAGAATACCTTATGCCACCAGACTTGAAACTCAAGACCTAGAAAACCTAGAACTACACTGCCTTCGGTCCAATCTAAATATAGTATATAAAATCATACATTGTAATGTCCTACCTGCAAATGAATACTTCAGCTTCAATCATAACAATACAAGAACACACAATAGATACAAACTCTAGGTTAACCATACAAAACTTGATTGCAGGAAATACGACTTCAGCAAGAGAGTGGTAAATGTCTGGAATACTCTACCTGACTCTGTGGTTTCCTCCCCAAACCCCAAAAACTTTAACTTCAGACTGTCTATTATTGACCTCACACCCTTCCTAAGAGGCCTGCAGGGGGCTTGCACAAGCGCACCAATCGTGCCTTACCTTCCCTGTCCTATTGTTTATTTTTTATTTTTCTTATAAGTATCCATCTCATGTATTCAAAACTATATTTATTCTTATACCTGTATCTTGTAAGCGATTGACAAATCAAATAAATACTAAATACTAAAATACTAAACTACAAACCCATCTGCATGTGGATGAAGTAAATATAGCAGCTTAATTTAAATTTGAGGTTGTGGAACCAACTCATGCTATTACACCAGTGGAAAAAAAATTAAAGATTTTTTTTAATTATTAAAATGTAGAGTTTGGGTTTTTTTTTAAATAAGGCTTTGGGGAGAAAATGTTCCTTCCCTGGCAGTGCTGGCTGAAGCTTCAATATATTGCAACACAAACAAACATTATAATCACAAATATCAAGGGAAATTTAGGCTAAAGAGTGATATGGGGAGAAAAGGAATCTGACTGTGGAAAATTAAATTAATAAAACATCAAAGCCTTAACAAAGAAATCTGCTTTCAATTATGACTAAATTGCTTTGCTTAGCTGAAACGAAACATACCCAATGTTTGCGTTTATTGGTATTCTGCAAAAGTGAGAGCACTGGAGTGAAATATGCCTTGAAAAGGCCAATATCTGAACGTTTCTAAAAAGTTTCTATGTTTATTTAATTACAAGATTTTAGCCCCCTTCGTAGGGCTGTGCCTCTTTCAACAATGAGGTATGCTTTTATCTTTTACAGTTTTTTAAAGATGAAAATATGCATGCAAGTGGTATATCCTGAGCATTAATTCCTTCTTTTTTAAAGCTCGAACCAAAGTTAGATTTAGAAAGGAAGAAGGGTGATGATAACTGCAAGGTAGTATAGGAAGAACTATCCATCTGGTTCAGTTTCAAGCTGGAAGAAAGACACCGGAAAAATGGAGGCTGAATGGAAGGGTGGTTCAATGATGAAGCAGAACCACATGAGTTCTGGGCAGCTGACCACATGAAGTTGAGAAATGAGGGGTATTTATACCTTCTCTTGGGCTTTGCACTTGAGCTTCCTGTTCCTGTACAAGAACATGTATTCTATTGGCTGTTGTCAGACTCCCATGGGGCCATGTAAGGGTTGTGTTTGTCTGAGCTAAGTTTGGTTGAAGTTTGCTGGAGGTGATGCAATGTCCTTAGGCGATTGTGCAATGTAGCGAGCTCTATGACTTAGTGCAGTGGCCCCCAACCTTTTTTGAGCCAGGGACCGGTTTCACAATTATTTATTCTTCCACAGACCGGAACCTGAGTAACACAAGACTCCACTACCATCGGAACGGCTCTTCGTTCAAAGCCGCCCCCACCTCTTCGACAAAACTAAGGTGTGAGCGCCCAAATGTTGCTTTCCAAGCGAAACCCAGGAAGCGCCATTGAAACAAGATGGCGGCATCCAAACTTTGCGGCCTGGTAAAAAATGATCCATGGACCGGTACCGGTCTGGGGACCGGTGGTTGGGGACCCCAGACTTAGTGGATTAATCCTATTATGTCCTGAAGGGTCATGTCTTCATCCCTTAACCCGGGAGCTGAAAGTCTTTTGTTTTGTAGATAGTCTGGCCCAATCTTTCTTAACAGACACAAAATATGTGCTGGGGGCAGGGAGCAGGGGCTCTGAGTATCTGGCTCCCTTAAGATTTTTATTTCTCTTTTAGGGGAAATATTTATCCTGCCTTTTATAATATTTCTCAAAATATTTCATTCTTCTAGGAGGGGGTGAGTGCTAACTTTCTAAAGTAGCATAGAACCGTATCAGGCAGTTGCTCATAGGATTGTATTGTTAATCCCACAACATGGGGTAGAAACAGCTTTTCTTCCTGTTGGAAGAATTTCCCTTCTGGGTTCAGTTCCAAGTGCGGGAAAAGACACTGGAAACATGGAGGCTATTTGGAAAAATGGTTTAATAGTGGACAGGTCCAGAGGTGGTATTCAGCCAGTTCTGACCGGTTCTGGAGAACCAGTAGCGGAAATTTTGAGTAGTTCGGAGAACCAGCCAATGCCACCTCTGACTGGAGATTTTATAGCATCCTTCCCCTGCCACACCCACCAAGCCATGCCCACAGAACCGGTAGTAAAACAATTTGAATCCCACCACTGGACAGGACCAGATGGTTTGGAGCTCCAAAGTGAAAAGGACAATTACATGCTTCAAGATGTTGGGTGAAGGAAAAGAAGGAGGGCCAAGATGCTGAGAGACCCTTAGTTATATACCATCCGTTGGGCCAGACCTTAGTGTTTCCCGTTCCTATGTAAGAAATGTATCCCGTTGGCTGTCAGACTTCCAGGGGTGGGGTTTTTAGCTGGACCACATGGCTTCACCGGAGTGCTGGCTGATGCAATTTCCCCAGGCCAGGTGGTGAAATGGGTAGAAGCCTTTGTTATGTAGAATATTCTGGCCCAGGCCTGTGATGACCCGTATTGTCTCAAAAATAACACAAAAACTAAAACATGAATCAAGGTCTTGCAATGCCTTCAGCTTAGCTTTGCTGTTTTATTAGTCACGGTTTAAATTCAAAAAGTAGACAATGAAGCAAAAGGAAACCAGAAACAAACCGCATTGACGAGAGTTCCAAGGCAAACCAAGATAATTAATCACACATTCCAGGAAGATAACCGGGGAGAGTCCATGGGAAGAACGACAACAAAGATAAACCTCATCCAAGGAAAGCACTAATTTGACTTCAGCATATGTGAGCATGCAGTTCCAAACTCTTATACAGAGCTCACAGCTGCAACCCATGAAGAGGATCATGGCCCTCTCCTCCCGAGTAGACCATGCTTTTCCCTGATCCTCTCCTCCCTGCGTGACCTAGGATGGATAGGGGATGGGCCTGGGTCCTCCTCTGACTGCTCAGCTGGCCTCTGCCCTTCCCCAGCCTCCTCCACAACCTCCGGAGCTGCACTTCCACTCCCTGTCAACTGTTCCTCCTCTCCCTCGGATTCAGCCTACAACAGGGGCATGACAAGGCCTCACTGGCCCACCCATTAACAAAGATGGGGTGAGCTTCTACTTCTGAGGTGGGTTTCTGCTTCTGAGTTTCTACTTCTCTTCTCTTCTACTTCTACTTCTCTACTTCCTAAAAGGGGAAATATTCTGTCTTTCTTAGTATATCGTAAAATATTTCATTTTCCCAGGAGAGGGGTGGGTGCTACCTTCCTACCTTCCATTTAGCCTTTGATTCATCACAGGGTTCAGCCTGGCCTGAATGTTTTTAGGGTGTATGTTTTTGAGTGTGGGTCAAAATCAGCAAGAGGATGGGCTCAGGGTCATGATTGAATCTCACCTCATCTCAAAAGAGGAGATATCCATGAACCCCAACAAGCAGTCAGAAGACATGATAAAAAACCTCTTTCATTTCACAACATATTGACCATAGTTTCAATTGGGAAAATGTGACCATTCTAGACCAAGCCAAATCCAAAGACTCTAGGGGATTTCTAGAGTTCAATTTTTTAAATTTGATTTAATTATGTAAAATAGAAAGAAAAAATAGAAATAGGAAATTAAGGAATGGGAAAAAGAGGTGTGACATATGAGGAGAAAAAAATAAGAGAAAAAAGGTGTTGACTTCTGACTGTTCTTTAGCACAATACAAGATTAAAAAAACACTCCAGCCTCAATTTGTTGCTTTTACACATTAATATATAACTAGCCATTTCTATAATGACAAATCATTCTGAGCAACAAGACCAAAGTCAACATTTAATTTTTTTTTTTAAATCACAAGCACAAAATCCAGAAGAGATATCCAAGCATCTTTTTCTTTGATTTCTTAACTTTAACCTACTGAAGTTTTAAACTTAAATTTAAACTTCAGTATTAAATTTAGACCCATCCCTCCAAACTACCCTTATAGAATAATTTTTTTATATATAAGCATCCTAGGGGATTTCTAGAAGCCTGGCACTCTGACAAATTAGCCATCAATAGACACACAGAGACATTAACAATAGTTGTACCTTATGATTCATGATGAATGTAATTATGATGAATATGATCATAATTTCTCACTTATATCTTTTATATACACTGAGAGTTTATGTACCAAAGACCAATTCCTTGTATATCCAATCACATTTAGCCAATAAAAATTTCTATTCTATTCTATTCTATTCTATTCTATTCTATTCCATTCCATTCCATTCCATTCCATTCTTATACAATCACACTTGACCAATATTCTATTCTATTCTATTCTATTCTATTCTATTCTATTCTATTCTATTCTATTCTATTCTATTCTATTCTATTCTTATTCTATTCTATTCTATTCTATTCTATTCTATTCCATTCATTTCATTTCATTTCATTTCTATACAATCACACTTGGCCAATATTCTACTCTACTCTACTCTACTCTACTCTACTCTACTCTACTCTACTCTA
>NW_020769335.1:4951086-4984158 GCF_900518735.1 Pseudonaja textilis | reverse complement strand
TCCTCCTCCTCCTCCTCCTCCTCCTCCTCCTCCTCCTCCTCCTCCTCTTCTTCTTCTTCTTCTTCTTCTTCTTCTTCTTCTTCTTCTTCTTCTTCTTCTTCTTCTTCTTCTTCTTCTTCTTCTTCTTCTTCTTCTTCTTCTAGCAGAGTAGTCAATTATGCCATTTCAGCCAACTCCATCAGCTCCTGCAACAGTGGTGGGATTCCAATTTTTTTACTACTGGTTCTGTGGGTGTGGCTTGGTGGGAATGGCTTGGTGGGTGTGGCAGGGAAAGGATACTGTAAGATTGCCATTCCCTCCTCATTCCTGGGGGAAGGTTACTGCAGAATCCCCATTCCCTCCCCCACCCCACTAACCTGCTTTCCAGCTCCATTCTCCTGTGCAGGGAAACCAAAGAAGACCCAGGCAATCAGCTGGGACTCGGGAGGAAGAGAATAGATGGGGGCGGGGCCAGTCAGAGGTGGTATTTGTCCGGTTCTCCAAACTACTCAAAATTTCTGCTACTGGTTCTCCAGAACTGGTCAGAACCTGATGAATACCACCTCTGTTCTGCATCCATTCTGCTATAGTAGGAATCAAAGGGAAAATGTGGAAATCTTAATAATATCTCCAGTGTTCCCATTTCTAGGTAGTGAAGATAATAATATCTCCAGTCTTCCCCATTCTAAGTAGATAGATAAGGAATTCACTCCAGCAAACCATTCCACCACACCAGCATGATGGTGATGATAGCTGGTTGATTGCAACCCTAGCAATTCCTCACTGCCAACAACTCTTATTATCAAAACATAATTCTCCAGCCATTGACCAGGTGCAAGAGAGTTTTTTTTTTAAATCTTGTTTGTATTGAAGCAAACAGGGGTGGTGGGTGACATTTTCAACCACATTGGAGATAAAAGAGCATCTGAGATGATACTTAAGGCAGACATGGCCTCCTGAGATTCTCGTGAATACAGGAAATGACATCACAGGAAGGAGTGGAACTGTGGCCTTCTTGCCCTGAGTCCCTGTCTTGTCAAAACAGCTGAATTTCAGTACATTTTATTTTGTAATGTTCTTGTACTATGAACAAGGTAATAGAAGCAGTTTCTCCTTACCATACAACTCTTAACTTTGCAAAAAATAAATAAGGGAAGAAACTATGGAGCTGCCTAGGAGTGTATTTGACCAACGAGAGCTCTATTCCTATTGAGAGAAATCAAGATTCAGGACATCTGTGAAGACTTCTAGCATCTAGTTACTGCTTTTATCTTTCAGTTTCTACTTAAGGAAACTCTGAACTCAGGCAGACTTTACACAAGTCTCTACTCCAAGATTTAGTTCATTCATTCATTCATTCATTCATTCGTTCATTCTTCCATTACTAAGGACTTATCCACTCAACTGAGTTCATGTAAAAAGCTAGAGTAAAATGTAGCTAGTTCACTCAAGTTCCACAAGCTTATGAGCTCACCTTGTTCTAAGATCTTCAAGGCCGATGGAGAATGATCAAGAAGTGAAGATCCTAACTGGAATTCCATGACAAGGAGAATGTAGGAAATCATTAAGTACTATTCACTTTCTTGTAGTAAATAGCAGGCATTCTCTCCTGATGAACAGTGGAATTTCAAGTGAGTGTCTTAACTATCGCAAATTAAACATTGAGAAAGAAAAGAAACTAGAAATGGGGGTTAGCTGCACGGAAAGGTCCCTTTGCTGCTGTTTTGATCCATATATCAAAAATATCTGCCAAGCCAAAACATGCAACTTGACACTTGACACAACTGTGCTCTGAGCTTCTAGGCTTCATTTGCTGTTCCTCTCAGGGAAAGACCTTTATAATTAAAATTTGTAAACCCAGGAGGCCTCTTTTTTATTATTATTTTGAAGAAATTAATACTCGTAAGGAGTGCTGCTGGGATCATAGTGTGTGGGAAGCTATTTACTTACCTGTTCCATTTGGGAAACTCCTTAATTATTATAAATACAAAATTACTTAGAATGAATAAACATGTAATCGCCATTTAGTTGGCCTTCTGAATTGTTCTGTAGGGTTTCCCACCCAGGGGTGGGCTACTGGGGGTTTGCAGGGGTTCAGGAGAGCCCCTAGCTAAGATTCTGTGCAGTTTGAAGACCCCTAAATCCCACTCCTAGCTGGGCCCACCCACCCTGCCCTGCCCTGCCCCTCCCAGGAGTCCTCAAGCAGCTCGTTTTGGATGCAGGTAAGTGCAGGCCACGCACAGAGGCTCAGGGAGGGTGAAAAATGGGCCTCCCAGAAGTTTGGGGAAGCTAGAAATGGGCCTGTTTCTGACTTCCGGAGAGCCTCCGGAGCCCGGGGAGGCCGTTTTCGCCCTCCTGGGATCTCAGGAAAAGCCTCTGGAATCTGGGGAGGGCAAAAATGCCCGCCCCCCCATAGTTCAGGGGGATGACTAGGCCACGCCCACCATGGCCACACTCACACATCAATCAGGCAGAGAACCCTTTGAAGCCCACCCTGTTCCTACCTCTTGTAATCTGATATCCTTGAAGGGAAAATTGAAAATCTTACACATTTTTATTTATTTATTTTATTCATTTATTGGATTTGCCTATTACAAGAGAATAGGTATAAGTATAAACATGAGTAAGAATACAGGAAATAGGTACGATTAAATGGGGACAAAAGGACAGGGGCGGGAGGCACGATGGTGCACTTCTGCACGCCCCTTACTGACCTCTTAGGAATGGGGTGAGGTCAATGGTGGATAACATGATAGCAATGAGCTCCTGATTGCTAATAATCATGGAAAATCATTGTGAGGCTAGAAAGCTGTTCCTTCTCCGTGGCAGACATTTACAGTCAAATCCTTCGAGAAGGAGATCTCACAGCTTGGGTACTTCTAGCGATGAAAACCGATCTACTTTCCTCAATAATTGCTTCTGCTGTCAACATGTTCTCATAATTAGGCAATTGTTTCTAACGTTCAACCCCAAATTGGTCTTTCTATAATGCTCTGTGACAATGATTCTTTGTCCCCTAATCTGGGGTGGACAGATTATGTCAGACATCTCTTCAGTGACTTAAACATTTTAGTGTTCTCAGATCTCTCGGTTTCTTATTGGATGACTTAGATGCAAAGACTAATTTTCAGCTAGGTCAGAGTCTAGTGTCAGGGTTCCAAGTAATGCTTCAGAGTTGACATCTAGTAGATGATTTCAAGAAGCACAGGTTGCTTTCCATCATAAAAGAGACAAATCTCTTCCCCTTTTCTTTTATTTTGCGTATATACAGACAATGGAGCACAGTGGCTTGTGTGGTTAGGATGCTGGGTTGGAAGTGAGCAAGCCTATGTTTGAGACCACAGTGCTGCCATGAGCTTGGGTGAGCTCCCGTCCAGCTCTAGCTGGGGACATGAAAGAATCTCCCAAATGGGCATTCCCTCAGGCAATAGTGTTGTCACCGGCTAATTCTTTTTAAACCAGAAGCACATCAGTGTTTCTGACATGAGTGTGATATGATACATTGATTATTCACAGGAAAGTAGAGTCCTTACTGGAAATCTGCTGGTACTTTAACCTCCTCCTTAAAGAATTGTATTTATCAGAATTATTCTTGGGATTAATCAAGAACAGAGAACCCAGAGATCAGTTTCAAGTAACTCAATAACTTTTAACGCCCTTCTGAATTTAATTTTAATCCTTCTTAAAGTGGGGTAGCCAGAATTTGATGAAGGCAGAGGTGGCATTCAGCAGGTTCAGACCAGTTCCAGAGAACCGGTAGCAGAAATTTTGAGTACTTCAGAGAACCAGCAAATATCACCTCCGACTGGCCCCATCCCCATCTATTCTCTTCTTCCTGAGTCCCATCTAATCAGCTGGGTCTTCTTTTGTTGCCCTGCATAGGAGAACGGAGCTGGAAAGCAGGTTAGTGGGGTGGGGAGGGAATGGGGATTTTGCAGTATATCCTTCCTCTGCCATGCCCACTAAGCCATGTCACGCCCACCAAGCCCACCCACAGTAAAAAATGTTGAATCCCACCCCTGGATGAAAGGCTTAAGATGGAGGACTGGCCAGTGCTACAAATAAAGTGAAAAAAAACATACTTCTACTGATGCAGCAAAATTATCTCTGCCTTTTGCTTCTATAATCACATTGTACTGTGCATTCAGATTTATTTTGTGATCCCCCTTTGGTATTCTTTTCACAAGTGATATCACCAAGCCAGTATTTCTCCTCCCATACTTGGGCATTTGACTGCTGCTTCTCAGAAAAAGAATTTTACAATAGCCTATGTTCAATTTAATTATTTTCAAGACATGTCTCTAATCTACTAACATGATTTTCCTACCAATATCCGGGAGTCCAGCCAAGCAATGGGGTGCTTTGGAATCTGATAAGCATTTCTTCTATCGCATGACTGAATGCATTATTTGAGTGGTACGGTGGCCTAGAGGTGGAGCTCTCGCCTCACAATCAGGAGGCTGTGAGTTTGATCCTAGGTAGCAGCAGATATTTCTCTCTCTGGGCACAATGAGTAAATATCTGCTACGAACTCTGCATTGGGGACAGGAAGGGCATCCGGCCAGTAAACACTCAGCTCCATTCAGTTGCCCAGGCTCCACCTTGATGCAAGGGATTATGGGGTCATTAAAAGACAAAAAAAATATGACTGAATACATTATTTAAATGTTGGAATACTGGATTCGGGAAGGAATCAAATAGAAATCCACCAAAATCATCCCTTATGAACTAAAAAGTGGATTCATTTGGTTGAGGTCCTCCTCCTCCTCAGAATGTAATTAGTTCTTTGCAAATGTCATGCAGAAGCCAAGAAGCATGTTCTCTTAGAATCCTATGGATAGTCTGCTAGGGAACATAAAACAGTGAGAGTATATTTAAACTCAGAGGTGCAGTGGCCTAATGGTTATAATGCTGGGCTGTTGACTGGAAGCTTGGCAGTTCGAAACCCAAGGATCACAGAACAGAGTGAGCTCCCATTCCTGCCTCAAATCCTGCCAGCCTAGCAGTTTGAAAGCATGCAAATACAAGTAGATAAATAGGTACCATTCAGCGAGAAGGTGCCAGCATTCTGTGCACTTTGGCGTATAGTCATGTTGGCCCCATGACCATGGAAGCATCTTCAGACAACACTGGGTGCCTTGGCTAAGAAACAGAGATGAGCAGCATCTCATAGAGTCATACACAACCAGGCAAGGAGAACTCAACAACCACAACCCAATCCACAACCCAATCCACAAAAAAACATAACCCAGACAAATATTGATATCCCAATCCTCATCAGAGAGGCTGTTGAGCGTGAACGGAAACGTCCAAACGCCATCTTATTTGGTCTAGAGGGCATCAATGATAATGATGACATCACAACTGTCCGAAACATCATCAGTGATTATCAAGCATCAACCATCTCCCCTGATGAAATACTTGACATTTCCCGCATTGGCCGAGAGCTCAAAAACAGTGACGGCTCTGTGACCCCACGCTTCTGCAGGGTCATTTGCAAAAATGAATCAAGCAAACGCAAATTCATTTACACTATAAATTCACTCACCAAAACCAACACCAACCATAAGAACCTCCGTTGTCGCCCTGACCTAACCATACAACAATGTGCCCGCTCCCGTGTACTCCGCACTGAACTCAAAAAACGTCTCGACAATGGAGAGAAGGACCTGTACATTGACTACCATGCTGACTGTATCAAAAGTAAGTCACACATCCCGCAACTCAGCTTTAACCTTCAACCACAACCCTACCTCAACCAATCCACCATCACCCAAGACTAGGCACGCACACCCCTAACTACCTCAATTCCAACTACTGCTGGTCTTAAATGCAAGCTACTCAATGCAAGAAGCCTTGTAAATAAAATACCTGAATTTTTCCTCCTACTAAATATGGCTAAATTCGACATTATATTTGTCTGTGAAACATGGCTCAATGCATCTCTCCCCGACTCCATTACCACAGTAAGAGACTATCATGTTTACCGATCAGATCGTGAAATTCGTAGAGGAGGTGGTATTGCTATCTTCTACAAAAAGTCCTTACATCTAAAAAATATCCAAGTTACCCAGGAGCTTGCTCTTCCTGAGACCATTATCTGTGAACTATCCTTAAATATCACAATTCGATTCTTACTATGTTACAGAGCACCTGATTATGACATCGAACATGTAAACAAGTTCTTTACCTATATGATTTTCTATGTCAGCATTGGGACATAGTTAGATTCATCCCTCATCACCTTCTAAGAGAGTTAAACGGTGGCGTGGATTAGTATTATTGCCTCTTGTGTATCCAGTTGGTGCAAACTTGACAATTAATTTCCTGCTTGCCAGAGGTGGTATTCAGCAAGTTCTGACCAGTTCTGGAGAACCAGTAGAGGAAATTTTGAGTAGTTTGGAGAACCAGAAAATACCACCTCTGACTGGCCCCACTCCCATCTATTCTCTGCCTCCCATTGTGTCCCAGTTGATCAGCTGGGTCTTCTTTGGTTGCCCTGCACAGGAGAATGAAGCTGGAAAGCAGGTTAGTGGGGTGAGGAGGGAATGAGGATTTTGCAGTAACCTTCCCCTGCCACGCCCACAAAGCCACACCCAGAAAGTCACACCTACAGAACAGTAGTAAAAAAAAAAAATTGAATCCCACCACTGCTATTTGCTTTTAGAGCTCTAAAACATACTCTATGAATTGTGTACTAATATTAAATGCAAATCTGATGAGGTAGCAACAGATTTACAGGGCTGCAAATTTAACTTACTTCTGGCTTTCTATGCTTTCTCCATTTTATTTCTCACATTTCAGGTCTTAGAAGGAGAAATTGTGAAATAAGGCGCCACGAAGAAGCATAATTCAGTGGCTGGCCTCCTGGCTGTGATGAGAACATAATTCACAGGTGATAGATAACAGAAGGTAATTTTATGGTTACTAAGAATGAGTTTGCATTTGTTGGAAGAGTTGCTATATAAATTTATAGATCTATTTGGGATGTGCAGCATTTTAAATTTTAGTGGCAGTACATGAAATGGTGGTAGAACAACACGTATATAGCAGGGACTGAGACCCTTTTAGGAGCCACTTACAAAATGTTCTGTAATTCAGCATGAAATAGGTTCAGCCTGTTCTTGCAAGCTAATTATAAATCATGTTCCTCGGAAAGAAAGTTGTTATTAAGTATGAAGTGTCTGTGTGTCTGTGACATTGTTCTGTAAATAAATAGGTTTTTCTCTTACCCTCTAATTGTTTGGATCAAACTAAAAAGTTGAGTAATGCAATGTTTCCTCTTTCTTGTCCAAAATTATTAGTTTTTTTTTTAAAAAAATAAAACATGTTATACTTACACTAAATTCTTGATCAGTATTTTGCAGTGTTGTCTCAGTGGTAGGATTCAATTTTTTTTTACTCCCATTTCTGTAGGGGTAGCTTGGTGGGCATGGCAAGGGAAGGATGCTGTAAAATCTCCAATCAGAAGTGGTATTTGCTGGTTCTCCAAACTACTCAAAAGTTCCACTACCGGTTCTCCAGAACTGGTCAGAACCTGCTGAATAACCACCTCTCTATTGTCTGAAGTTGGTTGACAAACCATCGTGTCCTCCATTCTCCTCTGTGAAGCGTGATGATGTGAAGATATGAGAAGAGAATACCGTGGAATTGGGGAACCAGAAAAAGTAGTCAAAACACAACATTATCGTCAAAATGTCCACCCAAAAATAGTGCTACCATGTTTCTTCAAAAAAAAAAAAAAGACCAGGTCTTATTTTCTTTTAATCCTTCAAAAAATGACTAGAGTTCTTTTTGAAGGGTTCTAATTATTGACTCACCTCAAGATGGTGCCACCAACAGCCCCACCCATCAGGAACCCACTGCCGGCCCACTTTTTTTGCAGCTACTTGCCGCCCCTCACACGCAACACCCTGGCCTTTGTTTTGCCTTCAGATGCCTTCCGGAAAAGCCCTCTGCAGCCAATAATAGAGCTCTGTATCGATCTGGAGCTCTGTTATTGGCTGCAGATGCCTTTGAGTAGGCATTTGAAGGTAAAACAGAAGTCAGGGTGATGCATGCAAATGGTAGAAAGCAGCCACAGATGAAGCGGCCGCAGAAGAAGGCAAGGCAGGTGTCAGGGTGTCCAAGGCCTGATAAGTAGGGCAGCTCAACCCCCACTATCTCCACCCTAGCTTATTTTTAACCTGTGTGCCTGACCCCAGCCTTGGACCTCAGGGTGTGCAGGGTCTTAATTAGGGCTAATTTTGTGGGTGGGGCTTAATTTGATTGCATGAGCTCAGAAATGTGATAGGCTTCTTTTCAAGGTGGATCGTCTTTTTGGAGATACACGGGGTGGGATTCTACCGGATTTGTCCACTTTTGTAGAACTGGTTGCTTTGAAAAGCAGCAAACAGAGAGCATACATAGAACCAGTTCTATGTCTGCTGCTGTTTTGGCCCACCCGCCTGCCCAGGCTCTTACCTGACCTTTATTTCCTGCGTTTTCAACCACAGCTGATTTGCGTGACACAGCTGCAGTTGAAAAAGCAGGAAAAAGTGCTATTTCAACTGCTGCACACCTGCATGCAGCACTGCTCAGCTGTCTGGGCAGCTAGATGATGATATACACGTCCGCGTAGCAAAATGTAAAATCACTGAACCGATAGTTACACCGGTCGGATCCCATCCCTGCCACACTGGTATAACCACCAGTAGAATATGCATTCAGTCTCGATCTAGAAAGAGTCTAGAAAGAGTGCAGAGAAGAGCAACAAAGATGATTAGTGGTTTGGCAGCCAAAGCACATGATGTAATGGTTGTGGGAATGTCTAGTCTAAGGAAGAGGAAGATTAGGGGTGACATGATGGCAGTTTTCCAATATTTGAGGGGCTGTCACAGAGAAGCCGAGGCCAACCAGGGGTGGGATTCTACAGGTTCGTACCTATTCTCTAGAACCGGTTGTTAACATTCTAAACAGTTCAGAGAACCGGTTGTTAGAAGAAATTACTGGCCTAATCCTGTAAGGAAGGCAGGAAGGAAACATTCTGGTGTTGCTTACAGAAACTGCCTCTCCATTAACCCTTATTACATTCTTGGCAGAACTAAACTTCCTGTCTCTGGAATGTCTCTGGAGTTTTTTTTTTCCTCCTTTGCTGGTACTTTGCTTGTGTGGAGTGACCATTCAAAGTTACAGTGGCATTGAAAAAAGTGACTTATGACCATTTTTCACACTTATGACTGTTGCAGCATCCCCACAGTCATGAGAGGCCAGGCAAGGAGATGCATGCCTCGATGTGAGAGATATTGACTTGGCCACGCCCAGCCAGTCACATGACCACCAAGCCATGCCCACCAGCTAAGCTATGCCCACAGAACTGGTTCTTAAAAAAAATGAATCCCACCCCAACCTATTCTCCAGGACACCTAAGGACAAGACAGGAAGTAACAGATGGAAGCTTAACAAAGAGAGATCCAACCTAGAGATCCTATCTGTTATGTCCCTGGAACTCTAGGGAGTTTCCACTCAGGTCCGTTCACATTGCGGGGGCGTTTTCCCCCCTCGCTCATTGGTTGGTTCTCCCAGCAGCCAGCTATAAAAGCAGGCTGCGGGGTCCAACCAGTTGCTGATTGCTGTGAACCAGTTCCAGGCTGGCAAGCACGGTCAGCCCTTTATTGTTATAATAAAGTATTTGTTGCACTCATGCTCTGGTTCAGCCTCTCATTACCCAAACATAACATTGGCGACGAGGATGGGATGGCTACCAGAAGCACCATGCAACCGCTGAGTCACTAGCCGCCGATCCGCAGCCAGAGAGAGCGATCGGCCGGCGATAAGAGCAACGCTGATCCGCAGCCAGATAGAGCGGTCAGCAAGCAGCAAGAGCAAACGCTGATCCGCCGACAGAGAAAGCGGTCAGCAAGCAACTAGAAGCGAACGCTGATCCGCAGCCAGAGAAAGCGGTCAGCCAGAAACGAAAGTGAGAAGCGTCTGTAGCCGCTTGTTAGCCCAGCTACAGGAAAAGTGAAGCGCTGCGAGCCGCAGCCGCTCGTTGTTTTAGGCGCGAAATTCAAACGGCTGTCATTTGAATTTCAAACCTAAAAGGTACAGCGCGGTGCTGTAAGTCAAGTCACTGACGCCCACACAGGCGCAAATTCAAACGCTGCCAACGGCTGACAGCCTAACCTTGTGCTAGCCCAGAGAGAGAGAGAGGATTGCGAAAAGCCTCTCCAGAGCTGAAATCACTTGCCTGCCACAGGCACTAGAAACCTTTTGCTGCTGCCCCAGAGAGATTTTGTCCACAGATTGCACTACCGGTTTCATCACTATGAATTCCAATCCAGTCTTCCCAGCGTTCAAACCGGATGAGGAGAAGTGGGAATCATACAAGAACCGCTTTAACCATTACATCGACGCAATTGGGCTGGCTGATGCTGGGGAGCACCGGAAAAAATCATATTTCCTGATCTACTGTGGAGCCATCGTTTTTGACACTGCCACAGCCCTCGTGGCTCCACGTGAGTTGAAAAACGTTCATGGTCTGAACTGTTAGAAATCCTCACTAACCACTATTCTCCCAGACCTTCACAGATTGCCAGGCGATTCACCTTCCGTATGAGGAAGCAATCAGACAAAGAGACCATCAACCAGTACATGGCCGCCCTCAGAACAGCAGCACTGCATTGTGGGTTTGGAACCTACCTGGAGGACATGCTCCTCGATCAACTAGTCTGCGGGGTCAAGGACCTCCACCTCCAAAGGCGCCTTCTTGCTAAGAAGGACCTCAACCTCACACAAGCCGTCGAGGAGGCCCTGGCAGCAGAACTGGCAGCACACTCAGCCACCGAAATCCATGGTCCAACTCCCAAGCTAACGACAGTTCCAGTCCATTCCAAGGAGGTAGTAGCAGAGGAAGCCCCCAGTGATGAAAACGACATCCACCGCCTCACCAACGCCAGGCATCCGCAGGTAGGGGCCAAGCAAGAAAACATCGGTCCACCCAAGCACATCACCCTGTGCCTATCCTGTGGTGGATCTCATCCGAGGGCCACCTGCAAATTCAAAGGAGCCACCTGCAACACCTGCCACAAAAGGGGGCACATCGCAAGAGTCTGCCAAGCCCCTCAAAACTCAGCACAAAGGCACCCCCCCCTTCTCACACTCTGGACCTCAGAGGCAAGTATTGAACTGTCGCACTCACCACCATACCAAGCACACTTGCCATACCATTAGTAAAATCTCTCTCTCCGTTTTGTTAGAAGGTAAACCGTGCCGCATGGAGGTTGACACAGGGTCAGTGCTCTCAATTATCTCGTGGAGCACCCTCAAAAGGCTACAGCCCAGCCTATCAACAAGCCGGCTCCAGAAGTGCCAGTTTAGCCTGAAGGACTACCAGGGGAAGGTCATTCCTGTAATCTGCAGAGGCAAGTTCCTTGTCAATTTTAGAGCTTTTAAAGGTCACCTACCTCTAGTGGTAGTTAACGGCAATCTCCCCACACTCTTGGGGCTCGATTGGTTTCCCCATCTCGGCCTAGGGCTAACAGGAGTCCATGCTGTCTCAACCTCTGACACTGACTCCTTATTCGCTGATTACTCAGACGTATTCAGCGACGAGCTGGGGTGTTATAACGGTACCCCCATCTCATTCTCAGTCGACCCCCAGGCAGTCCCAATCAGGCTAAAACCTCGTAGAGTCCCATTCGCTATTCGGCCAAAACTAGATGCAGAATTGGATAAACTATTAAAACAAGGGGTCATTGAGCCAACAGATTTCGCCAAATGGGAGACGCCCATTGTCACACCCCTCAAAAAAGACGGTAGCCTGAGAATTTGCTCGGACTACAAGACCACAATTAATAAGTTTTTACAAGTTAGCGCGTACCCAGTGCCCGTCATTCAGCATTTATTACACACTTTTGAACCTGGCAGCATTTTTGCCAAATTGGACATGTCTCAAGCGTATCAACAGTTCCCTGTTGACAACCAAACAGCGGAACTCCAGACCATTGTCACCCACAGGGGTGCTTTCCGGTGCAAGCGTCTCCAATTTGGCGTAAGTGTTGCCCCAGGCATTTTTCAATCCCTCATGGAGCGGATTTTGCAGGGCCTCCCTGGTGTAGTACCCTACTTCGACGACATCTTAGTCTCGGCCAGGGACAGACCCCAACTCTTCCAGAGAGTTCGAGCAGTGTTAGAGAGGTTCAGACAGCATGGCCTCAAATTAAAAAAAGAAAAATGTGCCATTGCCACTAGACAGGTGGACTTTCTGGGTTATAAAATTGACGCCTCAGGCATTCACCCCCTGGAGTCCAAGGTTAAGGCAATTCACGAGGCACCCACTCCAACCTCCAAAACTGAACTGCAGGCCTTCTTGGGGCTATTGAACTTTTACGCGTCCTTCCTGTCCCATAAAGCATCAGTGGCAGAGCCCCTCCACAGACTGTTGGATAAAAAATCGCCTTGGCACTGGGGTCACAAAGAAGACTCTGCTTTTCGCGCCGTCAAATCACTACTCACGTCAGAGGCGGTACTTATTCAGTTCGACCCCAACCTTCCATTATTACTATCAGCAGATGCATCCCCTTTTGGAATTGGGGCAGTATTAAGCCACAGACTCCCCAATGGCTCCGAGGCTCCCATTGCTTTTTTCTCCAGAACGCTCTCTGCAACAGAGCGAAATTATAGCCAGATCGATAAGGAAGCCCTAGCAGCTGTTGCAGCAGTGAAGAAATTTCACGAATTTCTCTTTGGCCACTTTTTCGAGCTGGTCACGGATCACAAGCCTCTCCTGGGTCTACTAGCTGGGGACAAACAGACCCCTCAAGTCCTTTCTCCTAGAATGACGAGATGGACCCTCTTCCTAGCGGCATACTCGTATAGACTCATACACCGCCCAGGTAAAACATTGTCCCATGCTGACGCTCTCAGCCGCTGCCCTTTACCGGCTCCAGCTGAAGACCCTGCTCCAGTCCACGCTATTTTTGAGGTCACCCAATTGGACCTCCCCATCACTGCCCTTGACATTGCTACTAAAACCAAGGCAGACAAAACAATTGCCCAAGTACTGGACTGGGTGAGGAGGGGGTGTCCAGGCGGCGAGGTTGAAAACAAATTTACACCTTTCAAGACCCGCCTGCAGGAATTATCCAGTTTGCAGGGCTGTCTGCTGTGGGGCACTCGAGTGGTCATCCCGACCTCACTGCGTACCCGAGTTCTGGAGGCGTTGCACGAGGGGCACCCTGGCATCGTCAGAATGAAGGCATTAGCACGCAGCTACGTATGGTGGCCGGGCCTCGACGAGGACATCATCAGATGGGTAAGCTCCTGCAACCCCTGCCAGGAATCCCGTCCAGCTCCTCCTATTGCCACCCCTACTAAGTGGGAAAGCGCCAGCGCTCCATGGTCCAGAATTCACATCGACCTAGCCAGCCCATTGCATGGGAAAATGTTCCTAGTGGTCGTGGACTCCTACTCTAAATGGATTGATGTGGCACAACTATCCACGACCACCACACTAGCAATTATCAAGGTATTAACTCGCCTGTTTGTAACACACGGGCTGCCTGACTCCATTGTTTCCGACAATGGCCCACAGTTCGCATCAGCCGAGTTCAGCCGTTTCGCTGCCAACCTAGGCATCCACCACATTTTCACAGCCCCATTTCACCCTGCCAGTAACGGGTTGGCTGAAAGAGCCGTCAGGACCACTAAAGAAGCCCTAGCTAGGTTCAGCAAGGACGACTGGCACCACAAACTCTCGCGTTTCCTGATGAGCCAGCACTGAACTCCGTGCTCAGTCACCAATAAGTCCCCAGCTGAGCTCCTGATGGGCAGGCGCCTGAGGACTGTATTGGACAGGCTGCACCCACATTACTGCCCTGACTCTCCCCTCGCTTCCACATCGGGGGTTAGACATTTTATCTTACAGGAACCTGTATTCGCGAGGAACTTCGCTGGAGACCCCCTGTGGATCCCGGGCGAGATCGTGGCCATCACCAGACCCAGGTCATATCGAGTCAGACTGGAGGATGGCCGAGTATGGAGAAGGCACCTGGACCAGCTGCGAAGGCGTCACGGCACCCTCGTCAGCAGTGACCCAGAATTACAAACCGGAGTGAGGCCTCAGCATCAACCCCACATCAGCATCAACCCCAGTGACCCCCTTACACCAGCAGCCATTCCAGGGAATCCGAACGCGGACAGCGGCGTCCAGATGGCTGACCAAACCGAACCAGTCAACGGGAGCACGCCCCCGGTGACCAGCCCTACGAGTCCCGGGCCAATCTGAACCGAGGGGCACGTTAGTGACACTCTACCGGCTCTGCCTTCCCCAACAGACTCTGAACTGACAGACAACACACCAGAGCTGCGCCGTTCCGGGCGCCAGCATAAACCTCCAGCCTACCTCAAAGACTATGCGTGTTCGCATCTGGGGGGAAGGGGTGTTATGTCCCTGGAACTCTAGGGAGTTCCCACTCAGGTCCGTTCACATTGCGGGGGCGTTTTCCCCCCTCGCTCATTGGTTGGTTCTCCCAGCAGCCAGCTATAAAAGCAGGCTGCAGGGTCCAACCAGTTGCTGATTGCTGTGAACCAGTTCCAGGCTGGCAAGCACGGTCAGCCCTTTATTGTTATAATAAAGTATTTGTTGCACTCATGCTCTGGTTCAGCCTCTCATTACCCAAACATAACACTATCAGTGAGAACAATTGATCAATGGAAAGGCTTGCCTTCAAAACTTGTGAGTACTCCATCACTGGAGGCTTTTAAGAAGAGACAGGACAGCCATTTGTCTGAAATGGTATAAGGTCTTCTGCTTGAGCAGGGGTTGTGCTAGAAGTTCTCCATTTTTCTTCAGCCATACAGTTTAGAATTTTATTATGGAGAGTTAATATATTGCAGGGTCTAGTAACTAGAAAGTCTACTAGTTAGGGAATCCAGCCAGAACAGGAGTGTCAGACTCATGTCATCACAGTGGCATCATGTGGCGTATCGGGACTTTTTTCCCCCTTCGCTAAACCAGGCATGGGCGTGGCCAGCGCATGACACATCTGGCCCGTGGGACAGGAGTTTGACAGCCCTGAGCTAGAAGATGGAGAAGATTGAAGTTCAAGCCCTTAATCATCCATTGATCCTGAGTCTTCTGACTATAGGAGTAAGTTAAAAGAGAAACACAACATACGTTGCTTGGAGTCCCAGGATATAAATCTAAGAAAAAGACAAATAACTCTTATTGCTGTAAATTGCCTGGAATATTTATTGCTGAATATGTTGGCAATGCTGAGAAAGGAAGAATTGTAGTAGCTGGGAAAAAGAATTGTGTCAGTGAGAATGGTTGTCAGTGTTCATGTAAAATCTCCCAACAAGCACAATGATAAACTTTCACATTATGCCACCTTAGGTATGAGTATCTGAGGCACCTGAGATGCTTCCTCTTTTATTCATAAACTTGTCCTCAGTGCCCAGGCTGGTTGAGAAAGACTTCAGCTAAGATCAAGTAATTTGGTGGTATAGAAAACCCACCACAAAATTAGTAATGGCTGGATTGTCCATGTGCAAAATTTCACCCTCTGCTTCCTTTAATCAACTGGGAAGGCCTTTTATTGCTCTGTATACCTTGGTGCTAACAGCACCACAGCTTAATTACATTGTTTCATTGTTGTGTTATTTCCAATGACATCTCACTCTTTAACTCCTTGTACTATTAAGGAGAGAAGTTGTTTTTTTTAACATCACAAGAATGGGATATTAAATTGACCCAATTGCAATCAATAATACAGGTATATCCTCCTAGGACTGAATGTTCACTAAATATTTTCACTTCGCTGTTTTTCTGCTTCATTGACAAGTTGACCAACAGTTCCTTTCTTTGCAAAATGAGCAGAGATTTATGGATGGTGTATCTATGGGTGGAGGTGGAAAGTTGATATTTAGAGCATCAGCAAGAAAAACAATAAATCTTCTACTTGCAGAAAGAGAGAAGGAAGTAAGGACAAAGGACTATGTGTCAATGGACAGATGTAGTGGGATAAGCAACATTAGATGTATTTGTTAAGGCTGGCCATGTTCCAGAAATGCTCTTGACTTCTGAGAAGCCCAAAAGCAGCTCAGCTCCTTTCCAATATCCAGAAGAGCTACTCAGAGAAATTCAGATTATAGGAAGGTAAGAGTGAATATATCAAAAATAGTTTGTAGTGAAGCAATTAAAGCAAGTGTTCCAAGCATCTACTCTGCTTTATTTGAATTAATTAATTAATTAATGGCCAAATGTGATTAGACACACAAGGAATTTGTCTTGGTGCCTATGCTCTCAGTGTACGTCAAAAGAAAAGATACATTTGTCAAGAATCACAAGGTACAACACTTAATATAGTCATAGGGTACAAAGAGGCAATCAAATCATACTAGGAAACAGTCAATACAAATCATAAGGATCCAAGCAACAAAGTTACAGTCATACAGTCACAAATGGGAGGGGATGGGTGATAAGGAGTGATGAGAAGATTAACAGTAAAAGTAATGCAGACTTTGTAAATAGTTGGACAGTGTTGAGGGAATTATTTGTTTGGCAGAGTGACGGCATTTGGGGAAAAACTGTTCTTGTGTCTATTTGTTCTGGTATGCAGTTCTCTATGGCATTGTTTTGAGGGTAGGGGTTGAAACAGTTTATGTCCGGGATGTGAGGGGTTTGTAAATATTTTCACAGCCCTCTTTTTGACTCGTGCAGTATACAGGTCCTTGACTGAAGGCAGGCTTGTAGTGATTGTTTTTTCTGCAGTCCTAATATACTCTCTGAAGTCTGTGTCTGTCCTGTTGGGTTTCAGAACCAAACCAGACAGTCATAGAGGTGCAGATGATAGACTCAATAATTCCTCTGTAGAACTTTATCAGCAGCTTCTTGGGCAGCTTTTAGCTTTCTGAGTTGCGCAGAAAGAACATTCTTTGCTGTGCTTTTTTGGATGACATTTTTGATGTTAATGTCCATTTTAGGTCTTGAGATATGATAGAACCTAGAAATTTGAAGGTCTCTACTGTTGATACTTTCAAATCTGGCATAATATTTGGCATAATAGATGAGCAACCTATTCAAAGGGCTATAAGATTGCCATGAAGAATGAGAGATTGGTCAATGGTCTTTCTGTTTCAACTTTCAGTTGTTACAAGTGTCCTCTATCAAGGACACTGACCAACATAGTAGTAGGACCTTCCCTACCTTCATAGTCTCATCTTTTACATTCTCTAATCTGTTTTTGAAACAGCCCTCCACTGACGGGTTTGAAAGTTGTGGTAAACAAAAGATTGAGTTAGGAACAAGAAAAGCAAAAGTAACGCTCACCCTAAACTCAAGCAACACTCAGAGAACTAATGAACAGCTTCAGGCCATTCCCCTTCTGAAGCTGTTTGAAGCTGGCACAGGAAGCCCATTGTCTGAGTAATTTAGAGTTACCTGAGGCTGATCATTCTTTGATATTTGAAATGACGGATCTTCATGGGAAAAGAAGACAAATCACAGGACCAAGTCTTCTAAATGCTTACCATTGTAAACACTCCTCCTAGTGGTAAATTTCTGTGCAGTCCTTTGGCTGATTAATAAGCAGCAACTCTTAGTCAAGGAATCTGTGGTTAGAACTCTGTCAATTGAGCTCTAATTAACTTTCAGTGTGTAGAAACAAGCATACCCATAAACAGCAAAAAGCAAAAGTCTACCCAGATTCTCAGCCATCCAGGTCATGGTTGTCCCAAAGGTGCTTTTTTTAAGAAGCAACTTAGCTTTTCCTCGGAGATTTATTGATTAATTTGATCTGATTTGTCAATCACTTACAAGATAATAGGTATAAGTATAAACATGAGTAAGAACACAGGAAATAGGTACAAATAAATGGGGACAATAGAAGAGGGATGGGAAGCACGATGGTACACTTATGCACACTCCTTACAGACCTCTTAGGAATAGGTTGAGGTCAATAGTGGATAGTTTAAGGTTAAAGGAGTGGGAGTTTGAGGATGTAACAACAGAGTCATGCATTCCAAGCATTGACCACTCTGTTGCTGAAGTCGTACTTTCTGCAATCAAGTTTGAAGTGGTCTACATTGAATTTGTATCTGTTGTATGCTCTTGTATTGTTGCAGTTGAAGCTGAATTAGTCATTGACTGGTAGGACATTGTAGCAGATAATTTTGTGTACTATGCTTAAGTCCAACCAGAGGCGGCATAGTTCAAGATTGTCCAAGCCCAAAATTGCAGAGGTATAGATATTTTGTTTCTCATCCAAGAAGCTTCTTGAGCTCAGAGCTGAAGAAGCTTCTTGGGTGAGAAGTGAAGCATCTTCAAAGAGAAACCAGTTGCGAAAGGAAATCGGCAGAATCACGGAATTGACGGACGCCTGTGTACACCTCTGTCTTATTTCCCTGATATCCAAACAGGAAGAGAATAAAATAACCTTTACTGTACTGTGGAAATGAACAGGAGTCGGTGATTCATCTCTGCGAATCTGCTTGTTGAATTTGATGGATCATTCTTAAAAGCAACGCTGCTAATCTTCAGGTTTTCTTTTTTAGGTTATTCACAGATCAGTGCATTTTCCAGCTAATACGAGTCCTGATGCTCCTCTCTCTCCATACATGGTATTCATCATATCTTGACAAGAAAAGACTCTACAAATGACCTTCACTGAAATAAGACATGTAAGTGACTACTTTGCAAAAGGGAGATTTTTTTTTTTAATGGCTGAATCAAAAATACTAATTAGCAGACAGATATAACACAAGGCTGGGGCTGAGAAGCAACCCTGGTTTGTTCAGCACTTGGGAATTCTCTCAGAGACGGACTGTTAGGGAGGTTTGTTATTGCAAGTGGTAAATGATAGGAATATCACCTCGCTTTATTATTAACTACCAATTCATCAGTAAGGGAAACCCACATGAGCTCCTTATCAGTCTGAAATGGGCCACTGCCTTTAAAATATTTAGGTCTTCCCATTAGTTCTTGTCAATCTGGAAGAAAGTGATGCTTGATGTGACTTGTACAGGAGAGCAAAACAAGATAAGATGTGGTAACTGGGATGAAATGGGCTAGTCACTCTCTTCACAGAGTTATTTCCCTAGGAAAGAAAAAAGAAAACGAAATATTATGCATTTAAAGCGAATAATTTATTGTTCAGTGAGCCTTGAACTTCCCATAGGGAAGGACAGTGCCATGGCTGAGAGGTTCCTTCCATCAACTTCTGCTTGAAAATGCAACAGATTGGCCAGTATTGACAACAGGTGTGATTTATGGACACGGGGGAGGAAGATAGGAGGTACATTTCATTCTGTTAGTGCAAATCAGTTGTGTGTTGCCATCTGTGCCCATCCTCCAAAAGGATGGATGTCCCACAGAAAGCTTCTCATAAAGAAGAGGGTCAGGCCATGTGGTTTATTCTCCCAGAAAGCTAGTCGTGGAATAATTATTGAGAGATGCAGAATGGCAATTGATTATTAGGAAAACATATTGATAGCAGGAGCAGTTTGATAACACAATCTTACTGAAGATGTGGCAGGATCTCCTTACTCTGAAAGCATTCAACAGAGGTTGGACTGCCATCTATCTGAGATACCTTGATTTAGATTCCTACCCTGAGCAGGGGGTTGGACTTAGTACTCTCAATGTATCAGAGGGAAGGAAGGAAGGAAAAGAAGGGCAGGCAGGCAGGCAGGCAGGCAGGCAGGCAGGCAGGCAGGCAGGAAGGAAGGAAGGAAGGAAGGAAGGAAGGAAGGAAGGAAGGAAGGAAGGAGCCAAAGTACCACCAAAGTACTCTGAAGTCATTTTCAGGGTCTCTCTCTTTATCTAATCCTCATATTATGAATGAAAATGATTGTGTTTCTTCAGCTCTCAAGAATTGGAAACCATGCTCCACACCTCAAAAGGAAGGAAGGAAGGAAGGAAGGAAGGAAGGAAGGAAGGAAGGAAGGAAGGAAGGAAGGAAGGAAGGAAGGAAGGAAGAACTGAGATCTGCAAAGAGCATTCAACAATAAATTGGATGGCTGATTCAATCAGTTTGAGTATGCTATATTTTGCAATCAGTCTGAATTGGTTCCATTTTGCCATCTTTACTTTAAGGAGTTCATGAAGCAAGACCAAAAAAGAAAAAGGATTTCTCTTGAAGAGCTTACTGTACATCAGAAGAGATGTTGCTGGCCATATATGCCTCTTGCACCCCCCACCCCGAGTCCTTTGTCCATATGAGAGAGAGGAAGTTGTTAGGAAGGGAGGTATTAAGTGTTCTACCACTCTGTTTCTTTGTCCTCTTTTGAGGTATCCAAGCTGTAACCAAGCTATAATATACAGGGTGTTTTACAGAAATGTAATATTTTTTAAAAATGGCCTTTCTTCCACAAAAACCAATTAAGATAAATTCTCCATAGTTGCAAGTTTATTAAACTAGGACATGGAGACCCAACTGGGACAGGATTGGAGAAATGTACCAACTTATGGGGTGTTGCACCAAGGGCTCTGTAGAATCACAAGCTGTCTTGGATCAATTAACTTACATATCCCCAACGTCAATGGGTCTACTTTAAGGATGAGTAAACCTGGACTTCCTTCATTGAAGGCACTGTCTTTGTACATAATTCCAAAACTGCACACAGGCCATTTTTGGGCTCCCAATACCCTTGTCAACTTCAAAGGTACATTGTTTATCCATAACTCTAGAAATGATAACTTAAAAAGAAATTGATTGCTTTGGTTCAGTGTTTTTGTGTCAGTTGCTTTAGTCTTTGGGATTTGCAGCACTCATAAATTAAAGAAAGAAGTCCCCTGATAGAACTTAATGTTAGAAAGAGAGCTAAGAACTTCATGGCAGGATAAAACCAGATGAAGGTATATTTAACCCCAAACCTTCTGTCCAAATCAGCAAATTAATTGTCTTTGAAAAATTATTCCACAAATGGCAATAGATGATCCTGGTCCACTTTTGAATACTGTTTTGGGGCTTTCTGGACATTATCCCCCAATTCCATAATCTTTAAGAAAGATTATGAAGGGTCGGGTAAGTGGGAATTGTAGACCAAAAATATTTGGGGAGGCTATGGTCTTCTACATGCAGTAGAATGGAGGGACTTGTTTTGGTGGTCAGGTGTATATTTTTAAATCTTATTATGCATGGAATACTTTTCCGAACCCACCCCACCCCACCACCACTTCTACCTCCATCACAACCAAAGCAGAGATGTTGGTGTCACATTTGTTTATTTGTTTGAAGAGAATAGGCATAGTTCAGGTTAAAAACTGAAATCAGGGCTGGCTAGTTAATTGAAACAATTTTTTTAAAAAAAAACTTGTTTTAAGCAGATAATACTATAGAATCAACTGGGTGTAGAGATGATCTTAACATGGTGTCAACACCTCTTAACTGTGTGTAGGAGTCTCAATGTTTGACTTATTTATCAGTAGCTATCCATGGGCTTATCTTTTATGGATTGTAATATTGTGGCTTTTTTTTTTAAGTCCTGTAGGCAGCTGGGTTAAACATCCCAGGGTACAGATTATACTCAAAGAGTTACAACTAACTGGCAACCACTGAACAGGGATATGGCATTCTTCATGATGTCGCCATGTGATGTGATGGTTAGTAGGTGGATTTTGAGAGATAAGATATGTCTTAGCTATGAAGTTCATAGAAAAACAATGAATCAGTCCTTGGTGAAGTTTATATAACCTACCCAAAAGTTTACATGACAGACCAGGCCATCCCTTCATTCCCATTTTTTTTTCTTTTAATTATCCTGTAATTCCTTGCATTGGGATGAATGGAGCTGAGCATTCACTGGCCAGATGTCCTTTTCTGATGCTTATGCTGAGCACACAGCAGATATTTTCTCTTTGCAACCAGAGAGAGAAATATCTGCCGTTACTTAGGATTGAACTCACAGCCTCCTGATTGTGAGATGACAGCTCCACCTCTTGGCCACTAGGCCATTCCTTCCTTCACCTTCGTTAATCTTACAATATTAGCCAATCTTGCTCTAGGAAATAATATCAATATTTCTGTCATACAAAGTACTAAATCACATGGCTACTGATCTCCTTCAACCATGATAAGCTTTTGGAATGGAGTGGTGTCAAGCCCATTTAGACAGTGACTAATTATTATTATTTTTTACCCACTCCTACTCTAAATAGTAGTTTCTGGATTAGAGCTGACTGAGTGACTTTAATCCAAATACTCTCCTTGTGTCCAGGGTTGTTGTGGAAATAAAATGTGGGAATATCTCCATCTATATTATCAAGCTCTGTAGGGAAAAAAGGCATTAAAAAGGTATAATTTGCTCAATAAGTAGGTATGTGGCTAGATAACAGCATGGAACTGGTAAGTCTTTGATGGAAGTCTTTGGTTAGTCTTTGATGGAAGTCTAGCAAAATGTCTTACGACAGGAGAATAGACAGGGAAGTAAAAACCAAAGCAAACAACAACAGCAATAGCAACAGCAACAACAACAACAACAACAACAAAACCAGGAGTGAGCAGTGACAATCCACCTCTATCCTATGCCAAGAAAATAACATAGATATGAAGAGACCAAGAGTTAACCTCAATAACCTGAAAGAGATGGGACTGCTATTTGAATAGAAGGGTGTATTCTAGGAAAATCTCAGTCTGTCTTAACACTAAGGAAAAATCAAAACACAGTGAGATTTTCCATTGCTAGTGCTTTATCAATCTCTTAGAAATTTGCTCTTATTTACTTTATTTTATTTTCGAAATGTGTCACTTCTGCAATACTTCAGACAGATGAGTGTCATCTGTTGAGGGAGAAAGTCTAAGGTTTTCCACCTGTTTGCAGTGGTTCCAATCTGGGCTCTGTAGCTCATATCCCATCCTGTAGCAGCAAAGAAAGGGGAAGAAAACTGGAGAAGGTGGCGAAGACCAGTAGACTGTCAAGTGTTAAAGGAGATAGGAAGTAATGATAATGGTGACAGAGGTGACATTCAGCCAGTTCTGACAGGATCTGGAGAACCGGTAGCAGAAATTTTGAGTAGTTTGGAGATCCAGCAAATGCCGCCTCTGACTGGCCCCGCCCCCATCTATTCTCTGCCTCCTGAGTCCCAGCTGATCAGCTGGGTCTTCTTTTGTTGCCCTGCACAGGAGAACGGAGCTGGAAAGCAGGTTAGAGGGGTGGGGAGGGAATGGAGATTTTGCAGTAACCTTTCCCCAGGAGTGGGGAGAGAATGAGGATTTTGCAGTATCCTTCCCCTGCCACGCCCACCAAGCCACGCCCACCAAGCCATATCATGCCCCACCCACTAAGCCACGCCCACAGAACAGGTAGTAAAAAATTTAGAATCCCACCCCTGTGTGGTGACTTCGTATGTTCTGGCTGTCCGCCCTTTGAAGGAATCTCATCTACACTCTACTGTAATAGAAAGAAAAACCGACTTTCTTGATTCCTCTCCAATAATTAGAGCCCCATTAAAGTCAGCTGCATCCTGGGAACTGAGCATATGGGTGCCCTGACCCTTGGCAGGCTGGGAATCAATTCTCATCCGAGACAAAATGGGGCATCTCCTTCCTCTCTGCCTTCAGATTAGCCCAAGTTTTTCCTCCATCCTCTGAAAGGTTTATGGGAAGAACTGTGCAAGGACCTTGTCTGGTCTGATCAGGTGACTAATGGAGAAGCAAAGATCATATGGGTTTTTTTATTCCACTTCATGGGTCATTTTGCCCAGCCAGCCACCAAAGCTGAACACTAATTGGCTGCAAGTGATACAAAACCTCGATGTCATTTTCCACCCTGGAACCCCAAAAACTATTAAATACGTCTTTCTTTATAGAAGAAAATCCATGTGCGCTTTCCTCTGTTCTCAGAGCACACTGAACACGGCACGAAGCGCTCTCTTTCATGATAATTAAAATTTACGGTTGCACTTTAGCAATAGGGCAATTCTAGGAGATGCAATTATCAAGAGATAATGACCATAGCTTGTTAGGAGATGTACAGGCAGCCAATTGGCTCTAATGAAGCACCGGAGGTAAGGTAAAATTATTTATCAGTAAGCATACAGTATTTCTCTTACAACAGCCTGACTGCGTGTGATGTGGGGCTCTGAGGAACGAATTCCAGAAACGCTTTCTGTTCCTTCTCCGTCCTCCTCCTTTCATCATTTGAATCCCATAATAAGCAATCAAGCATGACAATCAATGCATACCTAGAGGATAGCGTGCACTTATCCGACAGCAGAAGTTTGCACAAACTTCTGTTTTCCGAGGCATCTGAGGGAGGAAATAAATTATTTTCAAAGCGCTGGCTGTCACTTAGTGTTGCTTAATTGGTTTGTACTTTTTTTGAGAAGTTTGCTCTTTAAATAAATGCAGGAGGGAGTGTGTGTGTGTGTGTGTGTGTGTGTGCACCTCCATATGGCATGCATGCACAACCAACAGTCCCCTCTTGCGATGATGAAACATCAGGGCTAAAGCATGCTGGGCTAAAGCAAACTTCCTTTAGAAATGCAAACCAAAGGAATCCACCATCCCTCCCTCTAAAAATGAGGTTAGGGTCAGTAGTGGAAGAATCAAAGGGATACAAAGGATTACTAATTCTGTGGGAGGTTTTTGGCTTAGGGATCTGAAGACAATTTTCCAACCACTAATATATGATGGAAGCTTTATATTCTGCCTCCTGGAAATAATTAGTTGAAAAACAGGTATTACTCGCTAATTATAGTTATAAAATTATCTGACATATTTGTCAAATGTTACCTGACATATTCACGGCTTAAAAAAAAAAATCTCTGTGATGCTTGGCACAATGCCACCATTCAATAATGTAAGAAAGGCACAAATCAGAAAACTTCAGAAAATTAGAATAGCAGTAGTGCTTAGGCATACTTATACATTGCTCCATAGTGCTCCATAGCACACTCTAAGTAATTTACAAACTTCAGCATGTTGTCCCCAACAACCCGGGTCCTCATTTTACTGACCTCAAAAGTATGGAAGGCTAAGTCAACCTTGAGCTAGTCAGGATCGAACTCCAGGCTGTGGGGCAGAGTTAGCCTGCAATACTGTATTCTAACCACCGTGCCACCACAGAAATGCAGTATATAATTACAAATACAATTGCAACCAGCCTGCCTTCCATAGAAGACCTGTATATTGTCTGGGTCAGAAAGAGGGCTGAGAAAATAACTACAGATCCTCCACACCCTGAACATAAACTGTTTCAACTCCTCCCATTGAATGGGACAGCCCTAAAGGCCATTGCATGCCAAAATATCCAGACACATGGACAGCTGTTTTCCTTGTGACATCACTCTGCTGAACACCTAATTTTTTCCTTGTGCCATCACTCCGCTGATATTAGACATCTAATGTTTGTGTATATTTACCCATGTTGTAGTTTGTGTATATTTACCCATGCTGTAGTAGTTGTCAGGATTCTGGTAATTATGATTACATCATGAGCCTCGAGCCAAGCTTCAAAAGAATCCAAAAGGAGCAACCTTTTGGCATTGACCTATATGAAGCCAACTCTGCTACATGTAATTTATGGTCACCTGTGATCCTGTTTCCCCCCCACCTCCTCCCTGGGTGTGTCATAAATCAGATTCTCCAACCAAAGCATGGTCACGGCTGGGTGTCATCAATCACATTCTCCAAAGAAGGATTTTCATGGGCAGAAGATCTGGTGCCTAGGCTACAATCTTTGTAAGATAAGCATGGAATGTACTTCTGTTTTTAATTGCCGTACTGCTCCTTCAGGTTTTTCCCCTCTCCTGTTTATGGCAACTCAGAAACAGGCATAGGAATGCTTTATGAGTTGACAGTAGTATTATTTTTCCTAATTCCTTATTCCCTCCTTTTATTGGTATTTGTATTATGATGATGATGATGATTCTGTTGCTTTGGAATAGAATAGAATTCTTTATTGGCCAAGTGTGATTGGACTTACAAGGAATTTGTCTTGGTGCAAATGCTCTCAGTATACCTCAGAGAAAAGATATATTTATCAAAAGTCAAGAATCATAAAGTTCAACACTTAATGATAGTCATAGGGTGCAATAAGCAATCAAATCATACTAGAAAACAGTACCTTTGCATCAGTGGTGGGATTCAATTTTTTTTACTACTGGTTCTGTGGGCGTGGCTTGGTGGGCGTGGCAGGGGAAGGTTACTGTAAAATCTCCAGTCAGAAGGGTGGGATTTGCTGGTTCTCCGAACTACTCAAAATTTCCGCTACCAGTTCTCCAGAACTGGTCAGAACCTGCTGAATACCACCTCTGCTTTGCATGTACCTTGAGTACTTCTCTACATACAAATTTCTTGTGTGTCTAACCACGCTTGGCCAAATAAAGTTTAATACAATTCAACTCAGTATATAAATACATTCCCACTTCTCCCGGTGCTGAAAGTAGCTATTGATGGGTAGAGAAAATGGGGCCAGAGGAGAATTTCTTCAGTTCTATGATTGACACATTTTTTTTAAAGAAAAGATCCTGGTTATGGCTTTGGCCTGAAACAGTCACATGACTAATCTTAACCCATTGGATGTTAAGCAGGGAAGTGGGATGATGTCATCATTTAGTTTTTATTTCTTTCTCATTCTGTCTCCTTCTCCTCCTCTCTCCATAAACTAAAACAAAACATTCCACACAAGATTCTAAAAGAGAAAAAGCAAAAAAGAAAGAAAAGAAAAAGAAAGAAAGAAGAAGAAGCAGCAGCAAAAATATAGGAATATTTTCATGCATCTATCAATAAAGAGAAGTCATAATCCAATACAGTCATTCATAGCTTATCTATATTAATCAATTCTGCGAAATGGTGAATAGTTGAAGCATATGTTTGTCTTTCTGGGACTGACCAGGAAGTCATTGGGCCGCAAGTCCATTTTCTTTGACTCTTTCCTATGTGATACACTTCAGAAGAATAGAAATATCTCGCTTAGTTATGGTTTGTTTCACGAGGAGATATTTGCATAAAATATATCCTTTTCTGTTTCTTTTCTACTCTCAAAATTCCTCTTATTCCTTATCTATCTAAATTTATCTACTAAATTTTACCCTGGACAAAACAGAATTTATTTCATGGAGGGTTCTAAGTCTGTTTTTCTGATAAAGAAGGTAAAAATGAGAATAACTTCAAATTTTAATAAGGGGAATAACGTCTCCGCTGGAGGTGGCTGATGGAATAAGAATACTCATTCCCCTCCTGTCCATCTCTTGGTTCTGGTTTCATTATAGTTTCAGGCTCATAATCTGTTTTTATGTTTCAATATTTTAATTATCTTTCACTTGTTTTATAACTTGAAAACTGCCCGGCATCATTTTATAGGGGAGATGGCAGCCTAAAAGTTTAAGAGTGATGTGGTGTCCTAGAGGTGGAGTTCTTGCCTTACAATCAGGAGGCTGTGAGTTCGATCCTAGGTAGAGGCAGATATTTCTCTCTCTGGGCACAATGAGGATGTATCTGCTGAACAAAACTCTGCATTGGTGACAGGAAGGGCATCTGGCCAGTAAACACTCTGGCAGCTCCATTCAGTTGCCCAGACTCCACCTCACAAAGGATTATGGGGTCATAACGATGATGATGGGCAGCCTAAAAGTTTAACGAATAAATGAAATGAAATAAACTTCTCAAAGTAAACCTTGGAATGGAACTCTTTTATGTCACTGATACTGTGAGTCCTTTTGGAGACCGACAAGTCTCTAAAACAAAACAAAATTCAGGATAATAAATCAGGCAAGTTAATAAAAGCAATTGAGAATGGGAACTTCACCAAATAATGCAAAAGCAAATCTACAGGCATTCTTGTTGTGAAAAAAAAATCATTAGGGAAAGGTGGCATTATGATGTCCGAGAGATAATAAACAAATGTGGAAGAGGCTGAATTTCTGCAGAGGAGAGGTATTAGTGTTTCAAGTGATTTATAACAGCCAGATGATGCATTATAATAAGTATATCCAATAAACCAATACATACCAAATAAGCATCTTAATAGTCATTCATAATTCATTGATATGGGCCTTTAGTTTTAAAAATTGATTTTAAAACATTTGTCTGTTCCTGAGATGCAGAAAAAGACTGAAGTATTACCTGTTTCTTTTTATATATATATATATATATTTCTTAGGGGATTCTGATAAGAAATTTCAGAAGAAGCCAATAATGCATAAATAGATTCTTAATGTCAGCATCCATAGCCAGTTAATAGTCAATGAAGTCTTTGATTCTAAGATAAAAGGGGTTATTATGCAAAAATGCATTTTCCCCCTAAATTCAGTATTCCAGAGAGCTGTATATTACTTTTCAACGGCTTTTAAGTTAATCCCAGGTAATGATATAGAACAGACCACGCAAACAAAATATTATTGTGTACTAATAATTGTATGGATTTCTGCTAACATTATTCAAAATCTAACAATTATGTTACAAATAATTTGGTTTTTTACAGTTTAAGAAATTCCCGAGACACATTTTAAAACCTTGTGTTTGTGTATATTAAAAAAAATAGAGTAGGGAAATGGAATTAAAATTCCCGTTCCAGAAATAATTATGGACATGATTATACGCATGTTGATCTAATATGTGTATTTTTGCTTACAATTATTTCTAATACATGTCCTTTGATAAGCTAGTTCCCTTAAAATATATACTTTCTATGCATTTTACCCTGATCTGTGCACCTTGGTGTGTATTTTTGTACATGGATTTAAGCTGCAGAAATGCATCATGAAATCTGAAGAAGTGCGAAAAAGGAAGGTTCATTTAGAAGGTTGTGGTTGAATGTGGCACTTTGAACATTACACCAATTAAAATGTAAAAAAAATAATAAACTAAAGCTATTTTCCCCTCTTTGATTTATATAAACCTTAGAATAATATTTGCTGCATGTTCTTTTTAAATTATTTAGTGGAAGAGAAATTAGTATGATGAAAAAGGGGCAAAACCGGGGGGTCCATTACCATCAAGTGGGCGTCCAGCATGTGTTTAAGAAGGAGGGGAGGAGAGGAGAGGGAGGATAAAAGAGAAGGGAGAAGGGAGAAGGGGAAAGGGAAAAGGGAGAGGAGACGAGAGGAGGGGAGGGAGATGAGAGGAGTGGGAGGAGAAGAAATAAGGGAGGAAAAGGGAAGGGGGGAAAGGGAGAGGTCAGGACAGGAAGGGAGGGAGAGAGGAGAGAGGAAAGGAGAAGGGAAAAGGGAGAGAACATGAGGGGAGGGGAGGGAGAGGGAGGAGAAGAGATAAGGGAGGAGAAGGGAAAAGGGAGAGGATGGGATGGGAGTGAGAGGGGAGAGCAGAGTAGGGAGTTTAAAAGAGAAGGGAAAGGGGAAAAGAGAAAAGAGAGAGGAGAGAACAGGAGGGGAGGGAGAGAAGAGGAGGGGAGGGGAGGGAAGAGGAGAAGGGAATTAATCCATCAAGCACATGAATTTGATATCTTTCCTCCAAGCAGAGTGCAATATAAATGTGCCTTAAAAGCTGGAAGACAGCAGAAATCAAGGCTCTTGAATCTATATCAAGCCAAAAGGGTATTTGGTTTCTTGAGTTTTGGGTCAAATATTGCAAAGTTTGAACCAAGTAACGCACCTCTTCGAAGGACTAATTCTGACAAACAGCCTCTTCCATCAGCAGAGCATCTATTCCTACTTAAGAAATGTCTGTATCTTACAGTCTGCTAATAACAGCTCACCAGCTCAAATTCCCCAGCAACTAAGACCAACCTGAGTACAACCAAGCCCCCACCTGAACAGAACACATCCCCAGCCAATCAGAACACAGCCAAACCCCCAACCAATGAGAACACACTCCCACCCAATCAGAATACAGCCAAGCCCCCACCCAATCAAGTCACACCCCCACTAGCAGTTAAAAGGAAGAAGCAGCTGCAAGCTCACATTACTCCGAGAAGCACAAAGCCGAAGACACAAGCCTGAAGACGATGAATGAGACTTCATCAAAATGTCGCCTAGATGCTTCCAATTTTACGTGGGAGAAAACCTGAATAACCAAAGATCCACATATATATATAGACGAACACAATATGCCCTCCATCTTTCCCAGCCTTAGGCTCTTCTCCAGGGAGTCCATCATTGTACTTATTGTTTATTCTGTGCCCTGTGCTTTGTATTTTAATAATGACTCTTTCATATTTTTAATAATGATGGGTTTTATCTGGGGATTTATCAGGTGCTTATTCAAGAGGGAGATGGACCTCCTTTGTTTGTCCTTGAAAATGTTTCCCTTCTCATCCAAGAAGCTTCTTCAGTTGTGAGACGCCTTTTGGAAAAAGCACCTTTGGGTGTCCCTACTGAACTAAACTGAAGAACTGAAGAAGCTTCTTGGATGAGAAGCAGAATGTCTTCAAGGAAAACAAAGGAAGTCCGCCTGTTTTTATGTGTTTTGACAAGAACTCAAGGACGGTGATATGCTTCCCTAGTGGATTCAATTGGATTGAAAATTCAAATGCATTGAACTTCAGCTGCACGGCCAACTCATGTCTCATGAGTTTGGTAACTGTTTCCTGTAGCTGTTTTCATTCCAGCCTGAAGATCTTTGGGGTCTCAGGAAGGTTTGGGAAAGAGGCAAGCAAATATCTAAGTCCCTTGTGCGATGATGGCTTCTCTGGTCAAGATGGCTGGTTCTCCCAAAGGCTATGTCAAATGTTTGCTTGTACAACTTAAACCTCAATGTGTCCTTGAATCCTGCAAGCAACAACATGACCTGCTGTGGAAAAAAGATCTTCGTTGGGAAACTTTTGCAAAGAATTGAATGAGTTCCAGATTGAGTTGAGGAGAGTTTGCTAATATTGGGGAAAGAGGCCTTTTCCTCCCCCAGTTTCAGCTAGACATTTCTAACAAAATAATTCATTAAAAAAGTCAAAATCTCAATTGCTGCTCTTGCCTTCAATTCCATTGCTACATACATCCCTGTTCCCTCAGTTCGGCGCTGCCATTTTATCTGCCAAGGATTCATGCCTGGTTCACAACCCCTTTGCGAGGTACCTAAACGACTCCATTGCAAATCCTATTGTGTGCAAAAGTATTGGAATGACAGAGAAGAGAATTTTTTGAAGATCAAGGCCTTTGGAAATCTTACAGCACAGAGTAACAAAAAAAAACAAAAAACCCAGGAACCAAATCAAATAAAGAATAACAAGCTCAAGTAGGATAAGATAATTTATCTTGATGGATGTCACCTTAGAGCACATATTATTCTGATCTCTCAAAGGGTTTTTTTTTTCTCCTTTATTTCATTTCTGACATTCATTGTAAATTTAATGATCCACATACAGATTCATGGGTGTCTTCAACTAGAGTTTTGAATCACAAAGCTGGTTCTGGATTTATGTCACTGCAGAATCACTTAGAAAATCATTAAGCAGTGCAGGGATTTTAATTACAGAGATCACACTGGACCTTGTCACTATATAATGAGGATCCATTTAGGGTAACAGTTCAATTTGGAGAGCAACAGCATAAAACTATATTATATCACACATGATACTGGATGCAATGGGGGTTTCCATTTTAAATTGAGGCTGCATGGGAAGATAAAATAATGAAATTACAAGTATGTCAGGCCTCCACTTTTTAAAAAAGCAGCATTTACATTCACATTAACAGAGTTGGAAGGGACCTTGTAGGTCATCTAGTCCAACCCCCCTCCCAAGCAGGAGACCCTATACCATTTCTGTCCAGTCTCTTCTTGAAAGCCTCCACCAGTGATGAAGCTCCCACAACCTCTGAAGGCAACTTCTGTTCCATGGGTTGATTGTTCTCACTGTCACATAATTCATCCTTATTTTCAGGTTGAATCTCTCCTTGTTCAGTTTCCATCCATTATTCCTTGTCTGGCCTCTGGGTGCTTTGGAAAATAGCTTGACCCCTTCCTCTTATCTCTTTAACCCTGATTCCTATACTCTCATGTCTGGAAAGAGTGAAGAAAAGAGCATCAAAGATGATTAGAGAGCTGAAAGCTAAAAAATATGAAGCCCAGTTGGAGGAATTGGTAAAATCTAGTAAAAAGAACTTAGGGTGACACGATAGCAATGTTCCGATATCTTAGGGACTGCCACAAAGAAGAGGAGAGGCCAACCTATTTTCTAAAGCACCAGAAGGCAAGACAAGAAAAAATGGGTGGAAACTAATCAAGGAAAAAAGCAACCTGGAACTAAAGTGAAATTTCTTAACAGCGAGAACAATTAACCAGTGGAATTGCAGAAATTGTGGATGCTCCAAAACTGGAGATTTTAAAGAAGAGATTGGACAACCACGTGTCTGTAATTGTATAGGGTCTTCTACTTGAACAGATGGTTGGACTAGAAGACCTCCACAAGCCCTTCTAATGTTGTTATTCTGTTAAGGTATTTTTCCTATTTGAAATGGTATTTAGAAGTCCTAGGAAAACAACACCAAGGAAGCAACTAACTATACAAGATTTCAGATACGTGTATTTTTAATCTCTCAGGAACACTGGATCCAGCTCTCAAATTTTACTCACAAGAACACTGATTTTCAGTATCATAATCTTTTATTTAAAAATGCAATGGAACCCAAAGCGTAAAGCAAATATATTCAATCTCTTTTAAATACCTTTCTCCTTCTGGTCTCATAGATCTATCAACAAGATATGACGAACAAGGCAAAATAACATGTGTACGTCTATCTTTATTTGCAATGTGTTCCTGCAAATTGCAATACAAATTAAGTAATCTGAGAACGTCCAAGTCCTTCTGAACTCTTCAAGGAGTTTCATACATTCCTAGATCAAAGACTTTTGGTCTCCGCACTGATCACTAGACTTCTGTTTTGGAGAAACGTATCCGGTATCATCCTTCCAAATAAACTTGTGTTGTCTATTTTGCACATAATAGCAATAGCACTTATACCACTTTACAGTGCTTTACAGCCCTCTCTAAGCGGTTTACAGAGTCACCACATTGCCCCCAATAATTTGGATCCTCATTTTACTGACCTCAGAAGGATGAAGGCTGAGTCAACCTTGAGCTAATCAGGATCGAACTCCAGACAGCGGGCAGAGTTGGCTTGCAGCACTGCATCCTAACCACCACAGGAAGGAAGGAAGGAAGAAGGAAGGAAGGAAGGAAGGAAGGAAGGAAGGAAGGAAGGAAGGAAGGAAGGAAGGA
>NW_020769335.1:4934911-4948793 GCF_900518735.1 Pseudonaja textilis | reverse complement strand
CTCAAGCCTCCAGGAGGGTGAAAATGGCCTCCCCGGGCTCCGGAGGCCCTCAGGAGGCCTAAAATGGGCTCACTTCAGGCCTCCCAGAGGCCAGTTTTTTGCTCTCCCCAAGCTTCTGCGCAGGCCCTGTACTTACCTGGGATCCAAAATGGGCTGTGTGGAGACACCTGGGAAGAGAGGGGCAGAATGGGCAAGGCCAGGGAGTGGTGGGATTTGCTGGTTCACCAAACCAGCAATTAAAAATGATAAAATAAGCTAGCGGTTCACCCAAAACCAGTAGCAGCCCACCACTGCCTACAGGGCAAGGATATCTAGGAACAGAGGTGATATTCAGCAGGTTCTGACTAGATCTGGAGAACCGGTAGTGGAAATTTTGAGTAGTCCAGAGACCCGGCAAATCCCACCTCTGACTGGAGGTTTTACAGTATCCTTCCCCTGCCACGCCCATCAAGCCATGCCCATAGAACTGGTAATAAAAAAAAAAATTGAATCCCACCACTGTCTAAGAAGCAAAATAGCAGGAATCACGAAAGGATCGGTTTGCTGATTCTTGGTTTTCAGGATCTCAACGTATTTTAGACAAGACTTCCATCTGCCTGAAGGTTCAGCCATGCAGATCCTTCCTGAATGTTACCAAGCATCAGAAATGCTGCAGTTGTTAAGGAAATCACATGGTCATTAAGCAACCTTGGCTTCAAATGACCCTGAAACACTGAAATCATAATAACTTTATGCCAGTCGTCAAGTGCCCAAATTTTGATGGTGCAATAGTTATAAGTCTGAGTCACATTTTTCATTTTCTGTTGTAATTGTGAACATTTGCTAAAGAAACGGTTGATTAATCAAGGACTCCCTTTAACTGTAGGATTGCTACTACCATGTTTCTCATATAATAAGGCCGGGTCTTTTTTTTTTTTTTGAGCCCCGAAAAAATGGCTAGGCTGTCTTTTCGGGGGTGACTTAATCCCCCCCCCCTTGCATCTTTGGGAGGGCGGGCAGTGACGGCTTGGATGTTGACCTGGGCATTGGTGGGGCACTTCATATCAGGGTCAACGCAGGCAGCACCATATCTGGGTGTGCAACAAAGGTACTTCCTAATGGCAAGCTCCCCCACCATTCCCCCACATTTCGCATGTTTTAATATATGCCTTAATTTGTGGGAAGGGGCTTAATTTCATTTCATGCCTATAAAACATGCTGGGACTTCCTATTGGGGGAGGCTGTATTGTTGGAGAAACAGTGTACTTCTACTGTTTTGTAGGACCTCTTTAAGAGATTGTATAATTGAAGTCCTCCAAATACTTACATTTGGAAAGCCAAGGGAAATAATCAAAACCATAAAAAAGCAAAGTTAGAATATTTTGGACATGTGATGTGACACCCAGAAAAATATGACATACTTCACTTAATCTTCCAAGGAAAGATTGAAGGCAAATGAGGTCCAGGCAGAAGAAGAACATCATGGTTTCAAAATCTAAGGGTCTGGTTTGGACAAAACTCAGCAGCAGTTTTTCATGTGGCTGTTGATAAAAATAGGAACTCCATTATGATTGCCAACTTCTGATGATGGATATGGAAGAAGAAGAAGAAGAAGAAGAAGAAGAAGAAGAAGAAGAAGAAGAAGAAGAAGAAGAAGAAGAAGAAGAAGAAGAAGAAGAAGAAGAAGAAGAGGAGGAGGAGGAGGAGGAGGAGGAGGAGGAGGAGGAGGAGGAGGAGGAGGAGGAGGAGGAGGAGGAGGAGGAGGAGGAGGAGGTGGTGGTGGTAGAGGAAATACTTACATAATCACAAAGTCCTATAGCAATAGGAAAAAAATGAAAAATAAAAAACTACCCAGCTCTCCTAATATTGAAACCCAAGATTTTGTTCAACTCTAATTGTCAAACACTGTATAACATTCCTTTCAAACATTTCTGACATGTAAAGTAGTCGTGATTTTTTTTTAAATGTTACCCTTAATAAAAGCAAATAACTTTATACTTCAGTTTGAAACCATATGTCCTCTAATACATAGGCACAATACAGTGCAGCTTTAATGACTTCCTTGTTGGGCCCGTGTTGTAATTAAACATTAAAGGACATATGGCACATCAGTGTCTTCAGTAGCAAATTTTCCTTGTTGAAGTTGTTTTCTATGGCAAACATCACATTCTTTCAATGTAGTTTGGAGTGGAAGTGTAGAATTGCATGTCAAATTTCTCTGCACTTAAGAAAAGACAGATCAGGTGAATAGTGTGCCTCCACAAGTTATGAAAAATGTCTCTCCATTTAATACCAGAGTCATAGTTTCACCAGGAGATCCTTTTTAGTATGAAAAAAATAAAGAAATAGTCTATATAACAATCAATCAGGAAAGCTTATTTTAGCATAAAGAATGATAGGAGCTCTAGACTACTCAAAAGCCTGCCTCCCTTCATATGCCCATAAATATAAAACACAATAAATCACAGCAAATACATTTTAAACACAAGGGTTATTAAGAGGAAAATTCGCTAAACAACATCATTCTGAATCTTAAGTATCTGCTGTCTTTCAGATCAAATAATTTACAAGTCTCGCCACAGAGAAGATTGTCTCCTACGAGAGTTTGGCATGTTCAACATCTAAGAAGTGGGTTCCCAGAGGAAAAACCTGATGTGATTTACAAGGAACCCAGTGGTGGAGCCATCGAATTCAGGGTTCCAAGTGAAGCGTCATAATAGGTTGCCACCTAGCAAAGGATATTGAGATTTTGGAAAGAGGGTAGAGAAGAACAATAAGAATTATTAGGGAGGCCGAGGCTAAAACACATGAAGAACAGTTGCAGGAAGTGGATACGTCTAATCTAGCGAAAAGAAGGACTAGGGGTGACAGGATAGCAGTGTTCCAATATTTGAGTGGCTCCTACAAAGATGAGGGAGGCAAACTATTTTCCAAAGCCCCAGAAGGCAAGACAAGAAACAATGGATGGAAACTAACCAAGGAGAGAAGCAACCTAGAATGAATGAGAAATTTCCTAATGGTGAGAGCAATTAACCCATGGAAGAGTTTGCCTCCAGAGGTTCTGGGTGCTCCATCACTGGAAGGTTTCAAAAAGAGTGCGGACAACCACTTGCCTGAAATGGTACAGGAGCTCCTGCTCAAAGACCTTCAATGTCCCTTCCAACTCTATTATTCTATGAGTGTGATATCTCTTTAGGACCTTGGGTGATCTTAATTTTTGGAAGATTCTTTTTTTTTTTAATGTAATTAGAACAGCAAATAGAATTGTCCTTACCTAGGGCTACGTATTATTATTTCCCATCCAATTCCACTCCCATTCTTGTTAAGGCCATATACTCTCAGTTCCTTCAATCTGTCTTTATAGTCTGTTTCTCTGATTATTTTAGGTGTGGTGCCCCAAATTGGATGCAACACTCAATGTAGAGAATAAATTAGAATTATAACTGCCCCCGATGTGTAAAGGATACTTCTGTGACTGCAGCCTAAAACAGCGTTAGCTATTCTTTAACAGCCACTTCACATTGCTGATTTCTCTTCAGCTTGATTTCAGCTATTACCCAAGAACCTTTCACAAGTACTATTATCAAACCAGGTTCACCATCCTAAGCATGACAATTTCATTTTTGCTTCATTACGTGTCCATAATTTTTCATTTACCTCAGTTAAATTTCATTCTCTGATGTTTCTTGCTGGAGATTGTTCAGATTGGTGTGAATGGTGTTTCTATCTTCTGGATTATTATCTATTCCAGCTAAGTATTTGTCATCTGCAAATTTTATAAATATTCTTTCCACATCTTCATCCAAGCCATTCATAAAAACAAATTGAAATATATATGTATATAATACAGGGCAGAATTTTGTGATATTTCATTCAATATCTGACTCTAATTAGATTATGAACATTTTTGGACTATAATTTTCAAGCCGACTGGGATCCAAATAAAAATGACACACACAATCCATCTTATCTAACCTGCTAATCCAGATGTTGTGTGTGGCTTTTCTGAACTTCAGGTTGTATTAAACAAGGGCTGTCAAACTCGTGGCCCGTGGGCCGGATGTATCACATACTGATGACGTCCACACCCAGTTTAGCGAAGGGGGGAAAAGTCATGATATGTCACGTGGCATCACCATGACGATGCGAGTTTGATACCTCTGTATTACATTCACAGGTACTCCACCAAAAAAAGGGAGTGAAGGTTAGTTTAAAAAGTAATTACTACACTGTTTTCAAAATACTTGCAGACTGTGCCCCAGTACTCTCCTGGTTGTTGTAAACATGTTCAGTAGTTTGACTTGACACCTCCATTTCACCCTGTTAGCAAATAATAACTTTTGCTCTTCTTCAATCCTCTTGCATTTCACCAGGGGTGGGATTCAAATTTTTTAACAAGTGGTTCTGTGGGTGTGGCTAGGTGGGCATGGCCATGTGACTGGGTGGGCATGGTTTATTGTTGTTGTTGTTGTTTGGAAACCCTCCCCACATTTTTCTTTTTGCTCCTGGGCCTCATGGAAGCCTCCTTGGGAGGTGCTTTTGTTCCCAGAAGGCTTCCCTGAGGCCCAGGAAGGAAAAAATGGAGTGCAGAGGGGGGCATGCCCCTTTTTACCTCATGGTCCTCAGGGAAGCCTGCTGGGCAAAGCAGTAAGACAGCAAGGGGGATCCTGGCATAGCTGATCATCAGAACAGCTGGTCGTCAGGAGGGAAGGAAAAAAGATACCGTAAGGAGTGACTGGGCCAGGGAGCACACAGTCAGCGATGTTGTGTGTGCACAATAAGGACTGACTGGGCGGAGAGGGGAAGGGCAAGTGGACAAGGGCAGGGCCAGCCAGGGGCATGACTTGCTGGTTCTCTGAACTTCACAGAATCATATCAACCAGTTCTATAGAACCGTTCCAAACCGTTAGAATCCCATCCCTGATTTTACCTGTTTTCCAAACATAAGACCAAAATATCCAGTCCCGTCTCACCTCAGATGAAATTCACCTGTCCTTTAAATAATTCAACATGGTTAGGTCTTCCTTCACCACAGACTCAAGCTTCAGTCCTGCTCTTTATTTATTTATTTAGTTTGTCAAGCATGTATTAGAAAACAAGTATAAGTATGAACATATAAACATATCAGTACAAACAGGTATAAGTATATACATAATAAATGAGTACAAATAAATGGAAACAGTAGGACAGGGATGGTAGGCACGCTGGTGTACTTATGCACGTCCCCTTACAGACCTCTTAGGAATGGAGTGAAGTCCACGGCAGAAAGTTTAAGGTTAAAGCTTTGGGGGTTTGAGGCTGTAACAATGGAGTTGTAACCACTCTGTTGCTGAAGTCATATTTTCTGCAATCGAGTTGGGACTGGTTTATTTTGAGTTTGTATCTATTGTTTGCCTGTGTGTTATTGTGGTTGAAGCTGAGGTAGTCATTTACAGGTAGGACATTGTAGCAGACCATTTTGTATACTAAGCTTAGGTCAGACCATAGGCAGTATAGATCTAAGTTGTCTAGGTCCAAAATTTCAAGCCTGGTAGCATAAGGTATTATATTGTGAGCTGAGGAGTGGAGTACTCTTCTCATGAAATACCTCTGGACTCGCTCAATCGTATTAATGTCCGTTATAGAAGATGTTCACAGATGAGATATCTCCTACTTCTGCTAACTTTGTTGCAAACAGATATGATACCATTTTTTTCTCTTCCTTTTATTTTGAAGATATCTGGAGTCATGCTTGCTTATTGTAGCAACCTTGGCAAAATCCACCTCTTTCTGAAGGTGGCCTCTGAAGACCTACAGACTTTGGGGGGAATCAGCATAGATTCCTAAATTGGTAAACTATATTTACAAGAAAATGAAAGCATTTATGAAATGGGCGTTAACTATTTATGTGAACTTTGGTAAATTGAGCCTCATTTTCTGTTTTTAGAAATTAGGAGATGGTCCCTTGAAGAATGTAAAAATGATTTAATTTGATGTTAAAGAAAAATGAATAAAACTAAAAGAAATTTCAATTTGGGTAACTTGGACATCTCAGATTCGTTTAGATTGGATGCAAAGGCCCTGTTGATAGAAATGCAGTTTAGAAGCTGCGTTGAACTTGCCATACTATTGTTGCATTTTCACTGAGATTTATAGTACTGTAAGCAGGACTGGTTATTGCTGAGAAAGAGAAAAATATTCTACTTGCCTGTATCGACATCATATCAAGTTGTTTTGTTCATTCTGCTTATGTAATGATCTTAAAAAAATACTTTGTGGAAATTAAAAAAAAATGAAACTGAAATAATTGTAATATCAGTGTAATTCTGGTAAATATACAATACCAATCTTAAAACCACCGCAGCGGGGAACTCTTATCAATAGTTGATGAGAACTCAGCTTTCATCTAAGTCACCGAGTAAGGAAACTCAGTGCAAATAGCCTAATGAAACTAAAATAAAATAAAATAAAAGCTTTTTCTTTGCTTAAAACCACAAGGGAACAGTAAGCACTGGGATTGAGCTTCTTCCCCAAAGCTATCATTAGAATGCCACAGCATTCCTACCCAAAAAAAATCCTGTTTGTTTACCCAGATGTTTTTAGATGTTAGCATATCATGCCCAGCTCTTATCTATTGCTTCTTGCCTTGCTTTTTTGTGCTTTGGAAAATAGGTTGACCTCCCCTCTTCTTTGTGGCAACTCCTCAAATATTGGAACACTGCTATCCTGTCGTCCCTAGTCCTTCTTTTCACTAGATTGGACAAACCCAGTTCCTCTAACCATTCTTCAGATGTTTTAGTCTCCATCTTGGTTCTCTGAACTCTTTCACAGAGTCTCAACATCTTGTTTTATAATGTGGTGGCCAAAACTGGATGCAGGATTCCAGTGGGTGTGGCCTTACTAAGGTTTTATAAAGCAGTACTAATACTTCATGCAATCTTGATTCAACGAGCAGGAGATCTGGAACATCTTTATCATGCCAGTCAAGGAAGCAAACATGGATTGGCATCTTTGGACTCCCAAGTTCGTAATAAGGACTACCAACGTTAGAATATGTGAACTATGATAAATATAATTAACGTACAAATTCCATGGAGTTCCAAATTGTCCTCTTATCTTAAGAAACTAAGAATTCTTCTGATGTCCTGAAGGTGCTTTTTTCCGAAGGGCAACTGGGTTTTCTTGGTGTGTTTTTTTTTCTTTGAAAATGTTTCACTTCTCATCCAAGAACCTTCTTCAGTTCTAACAGGGAAAAAACCCAAGAAAGTCCAATTGCCTGTTGGAAAAGCAATTGCATTTGGGACAACCATGACCTGGATGATTGATAATCTCCATAGAAATTCTTCTAATGCTACATCAAAGAGGCATAATAATAGATGCCACCAGTTTCTGGTTGAATGGAAAGAGAATTGCTCTCGCTATGTCATTGCTTAATTTGCACATTTTTTGCAGATACAAGAAATGAATGCTCCAGAGTGATTTTTCTGCTTTGCCATCTTTGCCTACCTACAAAGAAAGGTGTAGCATAATGCAGATAGTGCCTTCTACCCTATGTAGCTCAACTGCTAAACACTGTAAGAAATGTAGAAAAAGTATCTCTTGGTACTTTGAAGAAACCTTCAGGACTGGAAAATAAACATTTCTAAAACAAACTATGGTCCTCCAAAGCGGAAGTTCATAACCACTCTTCAGGAGGACATATAGCAGAGGTTCTTCACCAGGTTCTAACCAGTTCTGGAGAACCGGTAGTAGAAATTTTGAGCAGTTTGGAGAACTGGCAAACACCACCTCTGACTGGAGATTTTACAATATTCTTCCCCTGCCAAGGCCACCAAGCCATGCCCACAGAACTGGTAGTTAAAAAAAAAAAAGAATCCTACCACTGACGTATAGGGCTGTTGTGGAAAAGGTAAGAGGAACAGAAACTGTTTTTCTGGATATGAGGACTGACTTATGACAATAGTTGTCGCTGGGAATCTCCATGGGAAATGACCAGGTGACTAAACAACTTAAAGTTTGGACTACATGAGGATTCATCTGTAGAGATTCTCAGTCATCCCAGTCATGGTTGTCCCAAAAATAAATAAAGTAAAGTAAATAAGTAAATAGTAGCATGGAACATTTCTGACTTCAGGAGGCAACTGGACTTTCTTGTTTTTTCTTTGAAGACATTTCGCTTCTCATCTAAGAAACTTCTTCAACTCTACAGAATAGTGGGGAATGGAAGTATTTATATTCCTTGCAGACAGCTGGTTATTTGCATCCTTTTAGATTTAATTTGCACCCTAAAAAGATGCAAATGACCAGCTGTCTGCAAGGGATATAAATCCTTCCATTCCCCACTATCCTGTCAGATCTGAAGAAGTTTCTTGGAAGAGAAGCGAAACGTCTTCAAAAGGAAAAAAAACACAAAAGTCCAGTTGCCTCCTGAAAAAAAGGGACACTTTTGGGGACACTACATGAGGATAGTCCACCGTCCACTGTTCTACAATAAGACCCTCAACACTGGCCATCTTGAAGGTCCAGCAACAGGTGGAATGCGTTGGCTGTAGTTTGGTTAACTCCAATTGTGTATTAAGACTGTGCCGGGGGAAGAGTGTTGTTGCTAAAAGTTTTGGGACACTACATGAGTGTTTGCCTATTCTCTATAATATATGACAAATTTGCAGTTAGCCATTCCTGATAATCGTATGCCGAAATGTCTTTTTTGGTTGTTGGTACTCTTGCTTTGATTGAGAACGCTGCGAATGGCCTTGTGGAATCTCTATGCAGCTCTTAGTGTCCATTCTTTAAAAACTATAGGAAACTCTAATTACAATCTAATTACAATCTTGGCTGGAAAACCCAGCAGGACCCACAACCACTGCCCTTTCAAAGTCCCAGAAAGCCAAATCAAAACAAATCTGTAATAAATAAATAAAAATCTAACTTGCCCTGGGAGGGGATTTAAAAAAAAAATGCAAACTTGCCAACAATCTGCCGTTTCTCCACAAGTGATAAAAATCGCTAAAAATAATGTGGGTATCAAATGAGACCCTTCGCCATGTTTTTCAGCATGGAACATTTCTGAATGCTGATATAAAGACACCTGAAAGGCAAAAGATCTTCAGTAGCTATGAGACAAGAGCAAGATACAGCTGTCTCTCCTGGTCTGTTTTTATGGCCTGCTGGGGAATTGCATCTGCGCTGAAATTTACACAGCCACATTAACTAGTTGTGCGCACTACTTGGATAATCTGACTGCAGCACAAAGAAGTTGAATGCAGCATTAACCCATTGTTATATTTATTTTATTCCACAGATCTGCTAATTGAGCACGTTGCACATTAACGCTGGCCCGTTCCAATCTCAGATTGGCTCTGAACTGGCTTACACCTACGTCCAATATTTTTAGACATGTCCTATTTTAGATCTTTAAGAAAAAAAATAATCAAGAATATCAGCAACTCTAATGTGAATTGAAAAGAGTAATTCCTGTAGTATGTGATTTTACTTGTGCATACCTTTTATCTGCTCCTTTTAAAATATTTATAATGGGGCTGTTAGGACTATGTACTGTGCAAAGGTGCTTTTTCAGGAGACAACTGGACATAGTTTTTTTTTTCCTTTGAAGACGTTTCACTTCTCATCCAAGAAGCTTCTTCAGCTCTGACAGGACAATGGGGAATGGAAGGATTTATATTCCCTGCAGACAGTTTGTCATTTGCATTCTTTTAGAGGGTCACTGAAGCACTTATAGGTTTCTCTGTGTCCTCAGGGTCACTTGAGTGGTACTCCTGGTCCCTGTAGTCTGCAATTTTTCTCCAGAAATCCATTCCTACTCCCACACCATTCAAAGGGTCTTCAAAGAAAAATGAAAAAAGTCCAGTTGCCTCCTAAAAAAGCACCTTTGGAACTACCATGACCTGGATGACTGAGAATCTCTACAGACTGTGTACTAGGCACCCTGTATGAATTTTAAACTCTCTTCCATTCTCTACCCTGATAAGTGGTCTGTTTTATGCTGCCTTTAGTACACAGAAAGGAGAAGACCTTTGTTCAGGCAGTAAGTCCAGAGCAAGCTTTTAAGGCTGATCTTAACAACCTAGTTCCTTGGGGAATGGTGCTCCTTTAACCATGCCACCCTAAGCTATTTATTTAATTTATTTATTTATTTGTTTTGTCAATCGCTTACAAGATAATAGGTATAAGTGAAAAACATAGTTATGAATGCATGGATACATATAAGAAAAATAAAAGAAACAATAGGACAGGGATGGTAGGCACTTTGATGCGCTTATGCATGTCCCCTACAGACCTCTTAGGAAAGGGGTGAGGTCAATAGTAGAAAGTCCAAGGTTAAAGTTTTGGGGGTTTGGGGAAGAAACCCCAGAGTCAGGTAGAGTATTCCAGACATTGACCACTCTGTTGCTGAAGTCGTATTTCCTGCAATCAAGTTTGGTGCCGTTAATCTTGACTTTGTATCTGTTGTTTGCTCTTGTATTGTTATGGTTGAAGCTGAAGTATTCATTGACAGGTAGGACATTGCAATGTGTGATTCTATATACTATACTTAGATCGGAACGAAGGCGGTGTAGTTCTAGGTTTTCTAGGTCTAGAATTTCAAGTCTGGTGGCATAAGCTATTCTGCAATGAGTAGAGGAGTGGAGAACTCTTCTTGTGAAATATTTCTGGACTTTCTCAACTGTGCTAATATCGGATACGTAATGTGGGTTCTAGACTGATGAGCTGTATTTGAGTATTGGTCTGGCAAACGTTTTGTATGCCCTAGTTAGTAGTGTATATATTACCAGAGAAAAAGCTACGTAGGATTAGGTTAACAATTCTTAATGCCTTTTTGGCTATGTAGTTACAGTGGGCTCTAGCACTTAGGTCATTAGAAATGTTTACTTAGGGGTTACATGTCTGTTGGAGTCCTTGGTGCTTGCTTAAAGATGTTTTGTTACCAGACTAGGTAACATCTTCAGTGCTAGAAGGGTGTGTAAACATTGTTTATCTCTATATGCCTGCTGATGGCTGATTGAGTGCCCCAATTTTGGGAATTCCCCAGCAATTTTTGTTTTTGGATTTCAAGGGTTGAGCAACATGCTTCAAAAGAGATATTGGGGACGTATTACTATGTTCTCGCATAATTCCTATTGATTGCAGGAGACTTTGTGAAAATCCTCAGAACATCCACTTGTGCTCTAGTTGAGGAATCCACAAAATGTGTTTTTAATTGAATTGCTAAGAATCATTACAGTGGAGGCTGTAAAAACAGGTGTGTTTTATGATACAAGCAGGCTAATGTCTAGCTAATTACAGAGCAATCCTCTTCCAAAGCAAACCTCGCTGGCTTTGATAGAATTCATTGCCTGGAATCTGTAGGATTTAGGTTAGTTAAACTAAGAGAAAATTAGCAATGTTCCATTACCCCGTAAGGACTAGATGTTTCCCATTTCCCATTTGTAAATAGATTTTTTTAAAAAAAATATTCCTATTTTTTAACAGCATACGTGTGCACACATACAATATTTCCATTCTCTGCAAGGATGCTGCATGCACCATGTCGCAGCCCGGCTATTAATGATACTCAAAGGACTGAAAATTATAGTTTCGGATGTGTCCGAAGAAGCAAACCGGTAAACAAGCTTGCAGTTAGTGCTATGGATGATTTGAATCAACAAGGGTGAAAAGATTTGGTTACTCTGTGTATTAGCGCTAATAGGAATAGATTATAGAGGAATATTTCTGATGTGACCTTCTGTGCACTAATTGAAATAGTATTCAGAGTCAGCAGTAGAGTAATCAAGTTAAACACTGAATCATAAATCATCATGAGAAGGGCTGTCACAACTGAGCCATTAATGCCCTGTATCGCTGGGCAGGCTCACAAAAATATCTGCTGTGCCGATCTTTAGGTTAATAGGAACAGAAATGGCATTTAAAGACTATTTGGCTCAAGTCTGCTCTGAGGTTGAAAGTGTTAGTCTGTTAATTTACTGGTAATTTGAAGTGATGTAGTTAGGAAGAGCAAACACACAGCTGAGCCCCGGAGAGCTAAACAAAAGGCGCCTGAGTTCCTTCTAATATTTATTTAACTACTTGAGGGGTGTCCATGGGTTTCCCTCCGAGGGGCGCCTGCAGTCTGGAGCTTCCTGTCTTTCATCTCCAAACAAGAACCCCATAAATCAAGTCCTATGAGTTTTGACTGAATGATGCATCAGGTGATCAGGAAGGATTGGTCACAGAGAGGTCTTTCCTCAGTTGACCTCTATTCAGAGGTGCTTTTCAGCAGGTTCTGACCCGTTCTGGAGAACCAGTAGTGGAAATTTTGTGTAGTTTGGAGAACTGGCAAACCACCTCTGACTGGCCCAATCCCCATCTATTCTCTGCCTCCTGAGTTCCAGCTGATCGGCTGGGTCTTCTTTTGTTACTCTGCACAGGAGAACAGAGCTGGAAAGCAGGTTAGTGGGGTGGGGAGGGAATGGAGATTTTTGCAGTATCCTTCCCCTGCCACGCCCACCAAGCCATACCCATAGAACCAGTAGTAATTTATTTTTAATCCCATCACTGCCTCTATTCAGTGGTGTAAACACAGACACAAAATTCCACATATCATTACACCCAACTGGTGTTCTCTAAGGTTTGAACCAAAAATCAAATGTAATGGTCTCGGAGGTGTGAAGGAATCAAAATCCAGATAGGTGTATTCATAAGTATGATATGTAAAATTACATATTAATGCCGTATTTATTCTACCAATGATCTATGACAATATTACTGGAATATTAAGTAATGATTATATAAATGTTGTATTAATCATGAAAACAAGGTTGTTTTGTACTATGGAATTTGTCAAATTTCTGGCAGGTCACAGACCTGGCAGTACACACTATTTAAAGATTTATTGTATGCTAAAATTAATAAATGCTGGTGTTAATACCAGTATCCTAGAATAGACAATTTGCCAAACAGGATATAGGGTACTCCTTAAGAGATGGAGTTGTCTGGAAATGAGATAAGTGAGTGGGTGGTGGTTACTGGAAAAGTTCCCAGTAAGTAGGAAACAGGTTAAGGTGATGTTAACAGAATCTTGTATGCAGAAAGTGTATAAAAATCTCCAACATGCCTGGGGAAGGGGTCCCCTATCTCTCTCATTTGAGGGAGAAGGGGTCCTGGCCTTTGCAAATGCTAAATAAACAAGCTCTTTATCGTTCCTGGTCTCTTTTTTTGATCATTATCACAATAAGGGAACTCTGTTCTGGTCATTTCTTCATAAGGAACGCTTATGGCATCCTTATATAACTTGTTCTCATGACTTTCGTTCTATCCCAGGAACAGCTGGGTCGGTGTCTCAAGTTGCTCCAGCTGTCCAGTGGTTGTGTGGATGCCATTAGTGGGGATCTTGGCTCAACAATTTAGCTCTTATTTGGTTGAGGTCAACATTCGTAGACATTATGGCTAGACAGAACTTACATTTTGTCATCTGAAATATGCAGAATGTAGTTAAAAAGCACATGTTGCTTTTTTCTCTAGGATAGGGGGAAGGATTATACAAAATAAAACTCTTTTAAAACAAAAAACAAAAATGAAACAAGCATCACCAAGAGATCTTTTGTAGGATCAGTCTTGGTCACCACAAAAGTCTAGAAAGAGTGCTGAGAAGTCCAACAAAGTTAATTAGGGGGCTGGAGGCTAAAACATGTGAAGAACAATTGAGGAACTGGGTACGTTTAGTCTAGTGAAAAGAAGGACTAGGGGTGACTTGACAGCATATCTAATGGGCTTCACAAAGAAAAGCCCAAGCACTTGAAAGCAAAACAAGAAGCAATGGATGGAAACTAATCAAGGAGAGGAGCAACCTAAAACAATTGACCAGGCTTGCCTTCAGAAGTTGTGGGTGGTCCATCACTGGAAAATTTTAAGAAGAGTTTGGACCAGT
>NW_020769335.1:4921086-4934901 GCF_900518735.1 Pseudonaja textilis | reverse complement strand
CTCCTCTCCTCTCCTCTCCTCTCCTCTCCTCTCCTCTCCTCTCCTCTTCCCTTCTGTTCTATTCTATTCTACTTAGCATCCCTGGATAGCAATAACAGTAGGTTAGAAACTGTTCAATCCACATGATCCATAACAAACATAGATGGACCTTATATTTCTTGGATGAAAGTCCATTTTTTATTTCTCTGTTGAGTGAAGCATTGCTAATTTGAACACCCATTAGCTTTCCCTCCTGAAATATTATATGCCAGCGTTGGTGACAAATACAGTTAATGAACATTCACAATGATCACAGAATATAGTGAGGAATAATTAAAGAGATGCATTCCAAATATATATATATATATATATATATATATATATTTATATTTATATTTATATTTATATTTATATTATATTATATTATATTATATTATATTATATTATATTATATTATATTATATTATATTATATATATAATAAAATATTGGCAGTGAATTACCCCAGTTTGCATAGATAATTGGTTCACCTCAGATGACAGGAACAAATGAAATGTTCCGCTAATGTTTTGATGCACCAACAGTGTGAAAGCGGAGAAAAATATTTGGTTTTAAAAGTAATCTTCGTAACCCACGCATTTGAGAAATGAACGAGTTAAAACGAAATGCTTCCATTTGTTATTAATTGTTAAATGATGTAATCTGTCATCTTCCGGAGGCATGTTCAAGATAGAAACAGGGTTCATTCTGTTATTGAAAATTGGGTGATTCAAATGTTGTACAATTTTGTTGCTGTCTCCAAATCTCTTAGTGAAGTTCGGATTTATCCCAACCATCTCATAAATTTTGGATGTTAATATTCACATAATCAGGTCATTAATCTGCAGTGGCCAATAATCATTTCCATAACATATCTTCACCATGAATTGTTTTCTCATATTCATTCCTACCTTTGCCAATATAGATCAAATCCTTCTTTCCTCCCTCCCTCCCTTCCTTGGAAACATTCTTTTCCCCAAAAAAATCCTTTGCTAACCTATCCAAGTTATGTGATGTATTTCAAGTAGGGATTATTTCCTTCAGACTTTGCCAAATTTTGTTATGCCTCAAATTTTGTTTTGACTGTTGCCATCATTGATTGCAATAAAAACATAGATCAATTTATTACAAAGGTCATATACCACGAAGACCAGAGGTGGTATTCAGCAGGTTCTGACCTGTTCTGGAGAACCGGTAGCAGAAATATTGAGTAGTTTGGAAAACCGGCAAATACCACCTCTGACTGGAGATTTTACAGTATCCTTCCCCTGCCCCGCCCACCAAGCCCCGCCCACAGAACCAGTAGTAAAAAAAATTGAATCCCACCACTGACAAAGACTTCTAAAATACCCTTTGATTGTGCGCATTAGTTTTTGTTTCATAACATTAGAAATCAACATTACATATTTTAGATTCTAAGAGTTGGTTTTAGAATGGTAGTTTTAGTATTAATAATACCTTGTTATATCCCATTTATATTTATAAAGCCATTTTCTTGCTGTTTATTTATCTGTTTTTACCTTAGGCTGGTCATTGGCCAAATTAAAGTTTGGAATTGGGCCATTTTAGAATGAGAGGTAACTGTGTATCATTACTCCCTAATATATATATACACCAGAAACTAATTTTTGTAGTCCTGTAAGGAGAAAAGGTGAATGCATAGGATACTGTATTTTTTCAGAAATGAAAGTTCCCTTCAAGAGGGAATGCAAATGTGAAATATGGGTCAGAATACTAATTATTTCAGAATGTAGCCTTTGCTTTTTTTTTTTCTATCAGAACAATCAGGAATAAAGAAAGAAACTCATAGGTGATTTCAATATCAAGAGTTTGAAAATGATCAGCGATGAAGAAAAGGCTTTTCACTATTTGGATCCTTAAATGGAAAGACACGAAGCTTCAAAAATTGCTTTAGTTGCAATAATTACCATTTATTTGGCAAACCCAAGCACAGCAACAGTGTGTGTATGTGTATGTGTATATGTGTAGAGTTGTAATTGCAGGAATGTTCCAATCTTGGATGGCAAACCTCAGATAAAGAATGTTTCCAAGCAAATACAACTCAGGTAAACAAAGTCACTAATCTAAAGGAGGATTAGAGAGAGGAAGTAAACATATGTTAGACTTTAACTAGAGATAATTAATTGTATGGATTACTGTGCTTAACGAAAGTTAAGCAGTAACCAAAGTTAACTAGTGATGGAGGATAACTAAAAATGTGTATAAATGCAAGACTAGAATCCAATAAAGATCATGATTCAGTTGTTCATGATCAAACAACTCGACTGCCTCATCATTACAACATATACGTACGTATATGTGTCATACCTCAGCATATAACTTTTATATACTGTTATTGCTCTCTAGACCCATCTAGTGGTCTGAGGGATAAATATGTCCCAACATTCTTTGCTCTAGCAAGACCAGCAAACAAAAACTGGAACTAATCACCTTCTCCCCTCCTAGAAGTCTTCTGCAGAAAAGAGGAAGGCTATCTAACCCCAATGGTCTGGTAAAAATTTTTTTTGATAAGCTAATGGCTTTATTTAAAATCTCTGTTGATATTTGCCATAATTGTTTTATCATGATGGTATTAATAACCCATGCTCTTCAAAATGCAAAGATGTAAAGATACTGGAGGAATAAGGGTCAAAAACATCAGGGAATCTAAAAATTCACCAAACCACGTTACAAATAAAAAAAATTTAAAAAAGTTTTATTACATATAAAGAAAATAAACAATGTGTTGTCTGGGTACAAGTTATTTTTGGGAAATAATAAACATAATGTTTACAATAATGTTCATTACATTGGTATTAGTCACATAATAATAATAATATTTGCTTATCCATTTTAGCAAACCTTCCAACTGAAATTAGTCCTTCTTTTATATTTCCATGTTTCTAACTTCTGCTTTTATTGGCTAACCATTGATAAAATGATAAAAGCAGGATTTCTTAAAAAGTAGGTCTTATTCTGAGCCAAATGCTAACTTTCAGCCAGCTATTTTCTTAAACTTCTAAGTCAGTCAATGATAAGAGGCCGATCTAAATGCTTTCACTGCATTAATCAAATACCAGGTCTAATTAAAACTGCCGCACACAAAGCTTTTTCAAAATGTTGCTCAGGTATTGCAATAATTTCTGATCAGCCAAGCCTGGAAGACAAATAATTAGGAGCTGCCAGAACCTTCGGATGACTGATGTCAGCATCTCCAGGTGACCTTCCCTCCACTAATTAATTTTCATCTTAAGAAAAGAGACCCTGTTGTTGCACATTATTAATTGAGTTCACTAAAAGATGCGCCTGATTAATTTTTGTTGATAATACTTGTCATTCCAAGCAGCGGCTGTAATCATTCTATTGGGTTTTATTTTATTTTATTATTATTATGGTTGGGGTTTTGGTGGGGGAAGTTCATCTGGGTCTTTTGCAATGCAATAGGTACAATAACCCTGAAAAGAAAATGCAGGAAAGGGACATAATCCATAGGATGGGTTTAATTGTTCTGTATCACTGGCTGGCGGCAACTGGAAGGGTAATTTTGATTTCTGAAGTTATTATCTTTGCAATTTCATCCCAACTTTCCAAATGTATGTTTAAAGCAGCTCATGGTTAGAACTGTTAAAAGAAAGACGAACATCTTACCCGTCCAGAATTGATCGATGCTTCTTCCCAAGTTTTTTTTAAAATTTCTATCCATAATATAGATATTTCTACTCACATGCTGTGTTTAGAAATAGCAGTAGCACTTAGACTTATATACTGCTTCATAGTGCTTTTCAGCCCTCTCTAAGGTGTTTGCAGAGTCAGCCTATTGCCCCCAACAATCTGGGTCCTCATTTCACTGAACTCAGAAGGATGGAAGTTTGAGTCAATCTTGAGCCAGTCAGGATTTTCAGTTTTGGTGACCACACTATAAAAAAGATGTTGAGATTCTAGAAAGAGTGCAGAGAAGGGCAACCAAGATGATTAGGGGACTGGAGGCTAAAACATATGATGAACAGTTGCAGGAACTGGGCATAGCTAGTCTAGTGAAGAGAAGGACCAGGGGAGATAGTGGTCTTCCAATATTTGAGTGGCTGCCACAGAAAGGAAGGGGTCAAGCTATTTTCTAAAGCACCTGTAGGCCAGACAAAGAATAATGGATGGAAACTGATCAAGGAGAAATTCAACCTAGAAATAAGGAGGAATTTTCAACAATGAGAGCAATCAATCAATGGAACAGAAGTTGCCTTCAGAAGTTGTGGGAGCTTCATCACTGGAGGCTTTCAAGAAGAAACTGGACTCCATCTGTCAGAAACGGTGTAGGGTCTCCTGCTTGGGCGGGAGATTGGACTATATGACCTACAAGGTCCCTTCCAACTCTGTTAATCTGTTAGAAGGATTGAACTCCTGGCTGTGGGCAGAGACAGCCTGCAATACTGCACTCTAACCACTGCAGCACCACAGCTCTAAGCCCAATAGATATGAGAAAAGATGCTGGCAATCTAAAATCCAAGCTATTGACACAATTTAGATCAAAGATGGTACAAATCTTAGATCACATGTGGCTCTAGGACACGGTACAAGATTGCATCCTTCAGAAAGCTCTGTAGATGTCTGAATCTAGCTTTGTATGCAATTTCAACTTTTTTGTACTGTATTTTTGTTGTTTTAATATTTGCAAAGTGTTATTTGGATGTTGAATCATGCCCTTCATCCCCTTAGAACCGAAGAAGGATTGAAGAATTTAGGTTTTAAACAAAAAAAGAAAAGAAGTCCAGTTGTCATGACTCAACTTCCAGAGAATTCTGTCTGGATGACTGAGAATCTTCACCAACATTCTGTAAAAGTGTTAGATTTCAGTGGTTAAACCGTGTAGGTTTGTACCCAATGCCATTTTATATTATTATTTTTTTTATAAATAGCTTTTACAACATTTTTTACAACATATTTTTGGCAATAGTGATTCAAAATAGTATAGGTCACAATTTATCAAATCTATTAAGGGATTGGATGAATGATGTATGAATGTTCTTGAATCCTTTTCTGCTGCCCCTTTCTAAAAAAAAATATATTCATTTTTGGAAAGAAGAAATTTCACTCTATCTGATGTCACTGCTAAATTGGTTGCAAAAATGAATCTGCTGGTATGTATATGAATGTCTATATTAGAAATTGAGTGATAGTAGGGAAATCTTTAACTCTTCTCTTCTACTCAAACCTCATTTCAATATTTTTTCAAGACAGATGAATGCATAATACCATACAGTGCTTGTCAGAATTAAAAGTGAAAAAGACATACTTTTTGTAAACATAACTTTTTGACTTTGCTACTGAATGTCTCCTCCTCCTCTTCTCCTCCTCCTCCTCCTCTTGATTTTCAGAGTAGGACTTTTAAAATAATATATAATATTAAAAGCACCATGCCTTTACTAGACTGAATGCTGACTTAAAAAGCAAGGGAACTCATTTTCCTTTCTCAAGACACTGGCTCTGGAGAGGAAAGATCAATTTCTGATGATGGAGGAATTTGGAACCTTTTAAGGTACCCGGTGTTCACTGTGGATGCATCCAATTCTGAATCCACATCCAAGTTGAATCCTCTGGAAAAGACAAAAAGTTCTTGTGCTTCCACCAAAAAAAGAAGGAAGTGAAGATACTAATCATGGCCTTGTAAATTCTGAACTTTAAATGAATTCTGTACTGTGCAATTCACAGTTTTGTTTATTCAGGTTTGTTTTGTTTTTTCAATTAAGGTGAATTTCACTGACTAAGTTGTCAGCAAGGCCCTGATAAAGATTTTAAGCTACCCAAACCCTTTTTTACACTAAACATATTATAATTACTATTTAATCAGCATTAAGAGCAATTACTCATTTACCAAATATCAATTCACTCCAAAGTTTATGGAAATTTTCCCAACACTGATGATTCATCATAGTAGGAATGCTGTGATAAACAATGAATGGTAGAATATAATTATTTTCATGTGTTGTGAAGAACTAACCAAAAATTAGTGAATACCAACTGATGTACATACCCTAAAGGTGACTCATATATTTATTTGTTTGTTTGTTTGTTTGTTTCCACCTCCATCACATATGGAAGAGCATTTGAAGCACAGATACATCTTATTGTTTTATTCTATTTACTCACTAGCTACCATGGTTGCATGAAGGGTAGATTTCTCCCATATCCCATTCATGCTGTACTTTGGGGATGAAATAGCATTGGCCTTCATGTGTGCAAATGGGTCTTTGGTAGCTGTGTTGAATCGGGGTTTGTATTGATGCCAAATGTCATCCACCAAGCATTTTAACTGGGTTATCAATATAGACTGGTGAGCAGTATGGTAGCCTAGAGCTGGAACTTTCACCTCACAATCAGGAAGTTGTGAGTTAAATTCTAGGTAGAGGCAGATATTTCTCTCTCTGGGTGCAAGGAATAATTGCTGTGAACTTCATGTAGGCATCAGGAAGGGCAACTGGCCAGTAAATGCTCAGTTCCGTTCAGTCACCCCAATTTCACCCTGATGCAATGGATTACAATGTAATCCATTTGATATTTTTATTACTTCTTAAGGTGAAAAAGGAGAACTCTTCCTTTTTAACACCTAACTTTTAGATAAGTGTATCTGAAGAACCAAAGGATTTATAAGTGCCGATCCAAAATGCCACTGCTCTAACTTTTAAGCTTTTATGCTTTTATTCTCCCAGTTCCTTCCGCTATCAAAAGGAAGAATAGCCTTTAATTTATTTTTCTGAAATGTGACTGCAGCTTAATTTGCATACAGTGATATACAGGTTCTTAAATACGACATCTTGAAGATGCCCTGAAACTATAAGCTGAGATAGAGCCATGTTTTTGAATGACGGCTCTGCCAAATAGCTCAGGGTCTTCAGAAGAAGAAAAATAAGTACCCATTCCCTTTTATACCATCATTCTGGTTTCCTTTTTTATTTTCTGTTCTTTATGGCTTGCTTTTCTATATTTCTTCTGCCTTTTATTCTTTTTGTGATATTGATTCTATAGTGGAGGACAGCCTGAACTAGAAGTAAGGCCAACTAGACTTAACTTATTTCAATGTTTTCTAGATATGAAAAAGTAGCACACCATAGCAATAGCCCTAAGACTTATATACTGCTTCACAGTGCTTTTACAGTCCTCTCTAAGCAGTTTACAGAGTCAGCCAATTGCCCCCAACAAACTGGGTCCTCATTTTACCCACCTTGGAAGGATGGAAGGTTGTATTCAGCCAGTTCTGACAGGTTCTGGAGAACTGGTAGTGGAAATTTTGAGTAGTTTGGAGAACCAGTAACACCACCTCTGGTTGGCCCCACCCCCCTCTATTCGCTTCCTCCTGAGTCCCAGCTGATCGGAGTCCCAGCTTATTGGCTGGGTCTTCTTTTGTTGCCCTACACAGGAGAATGGAGCTGGAAATCAGGTTAGTAGGGTGGGGAGGGAATGGAGATTTTGCAGTATATCTATCCCCTGGAGTGAGGTGGAAATGGGGATTTTACAGTATCCCTCCCCTGCTACCCCCACCAAGCCACGCCCACCAAACCACACCACGTCCACCAAGCCACGCCCCCAGAACTGGTAGTAAAAAAAATGGAATACCACCACTGAATGGAAGGCTGAATCAACCTTGAGCCTGTCAGGATTGAAAGAATTGAACTCCTGGCAACATGAGCAGAGTTAGCCTGCAATACTGCATTCTAACCACTGTGCCACCAACGCCTCTTACTCTCACCCTGTTGGAAGTAAAGGATGATCTTGAAAGTTATTATTCAGCACTGAATCCTATGCGGCTTACTATTTCTTTCGGTTAAAAAACACCATTGTAATCTTGTTCAAAAATAAGTAGCATGAAACTGTCTCGCGGATTTTTCTTTTTAATGCCTCCTGTTAAGAACACATTAAAGTAAAACATGACCAAGAAAAATCCTACTTAAAGCAGATTGGTAACACAGCAACAAAAGGAAGTTAGAGATTTATATAGCCCTGTTTCATTATCGAAGACAAAACAAATGCATGAGAACTTTGCTATATGGCACAAGACTAACCCCAAAAGGATTATATTTCACAACCTGTAGCTGGTTAGGATTTTCCATATTTCCATTTACCCTTTTACCAAACAATCCTAACTAAGAGAAAAATGTCTGAATTTTTAAATAAGATTCTAATGCTGTCAGATTTGCCACTGCGTTTACCTTCAAGTGGACTTCAGTTTTACATTGATGACAAATTGTTGTTTGCAAGCTTTTCAAAAGCAGAGAAATAAGCCTGTAATTACCAAATATATTTGTATCAATGATCTCATATTAGGTTCCAGAGGGTTTAGGCCAGGGGTGTCCAACCTTGGCAACTTTAAGACTTGTGGACTTCAACTCCCAGAATTTATGGCTGAGGAATTCTGGGAGTTGAAGTCCACAAGTCTTAAAGTTGCCAAGGTTGGACACCCCTGGTTTAGGCTAAATGTCACAATCCGATTGATTCCCAGAGTCATTCAGAGAATAACCATTTTGGGATTGAGTATCTGGTGACTGTTCAGCTATTTATGAGATATATAGTCATTCAGATACATTTTTTAAATAAGACTATTGATAAGACCTCTACTGTGTAAATTAAATTAAGTGGGATTTTCTCGTTGAGTATGAACTTCTTAGGCTAAACTGAAGACTGTAGGAGAAAAACCAACTTCTCTTGTATGGAAAGCACAATATTCTGCCAGCTTCCTCCCTACCCATCTGTCTGGAATCTACTTTCTACTTAGTCTTCGTAGTAGCTCACTAGGGATCATTAAAATGTACAATAATATAATCATCTTTATCATCATCATCAACTGTAGGAAAAGACAGGCTACCTAAAAGCACAATCAGAAGTTTGGGTAACTTTAAACAAACCAACCGACCATTTTGTATAACATCTGAAAGCCCATCTGGAGAAGAATTTCTGAAGTTTCTCTTAGCTGAAGTGTGATTTGGGTCCAAAAGGAGAATCCTTCAGTTGTATGATTACCAACCAGTTCTATTTTTTTTTTTTTTAATGTTACAAGAAATGGTGTTTTATCAAACTATATCCTACACTCCTGAGATATGTATAGAGCAGTTAAGCATGCAATAGGATTTTACTAAGTGAATCAGAGTTCTCTCTCTCTCGGTCTCTCTCTTTAAGTGGTGGGAAGGAATTCTTTGATTATTATTGTCCTTGGTGGCCACTGATTGAGATGCACACATCAAGAGTGTTGATGGAGTCTCCAGGAATGCCATGGCAGTACACAGGGGTGGTATGCTACTGGTTCTCCCCGATTCAGGCAAACTGGATGTTAACTTTATGGCCAGTTTGGCAAACCAGCAAATCCCACCCCTGGCTGGCCCCACCTACCCACCCTGCCCTTCCCAGGAATCCCCACATAGCCCATTTCAGATTCTAGGTTAGTGCAGTGCTTACACAGAGGCTCAGGGAGGGTGAAAAATGGGCCTCCCGGAGGCTCCAGAAGGCCAGAAACAGGCCTGTTTCTGGCATCCAGAAAGCCTCCGGAGCCTGGAGTGGCCATTTTTGCCCTCCCTGATGGTCAAAGAAAGCCTTTGGAGCCTGAGGAGGGTGAAAATGCCCCCTTGTGCCATGGTGTAGGAGGCTAACTACGCCCACTGGCCATACATTAACATTTCCACCTTCCACTGCTCATGGCTTCATTGTCCTGAAAAGAAACACCACTATTAAAAGTCTGTCCAGCTTGGAAACTCAAGGGAAATAAAGCAGAAGTCCAATTCTCTTGGCTTAAATTAAGTCACAGAAAGTCACAAATTAGGTGATAACGATTTCTCTTCATTCCAGAGTTCATGGTGGCTCATTAATTAGCATTTTCAGCACGCAATCTACAGCCTCGCAATAAATTTTTAGCGAAGGGGATAACTCCCTTGCATCTGTAGTAGCCATGGTCTCTTGACAGCTTTTCTTCTAAAGCTCTTGGGTTTTTAAAGCATCGGTTGCATTTCTGATTACCCATTAATTCTTTGAGAAAGAACGAATATAAATGCCTTAAACTTTAAAACATTACAGGGTGAGTTCATACTTTCAGGACATGGGATGTGGTTGCTACTTCCATGGGTCTCAACTTGAACCAACCACAAGCAGATATGTAGACTACCATGGCTGAGCTGGAAACTCCTTTATCTTGAGGGTCACCGAGGGAAGAAAAACCAAGATATAATTCAAACATCAATGCTGCTGTCTACTGATTTTGTGCTAATGTACTTTCTGTATTCTCCAGGCCACCTGACAGATGATTCTAGTTATACACACACCTCTTGCTTTTCCTATTTGAGGTATAAATTTGTGGGGCAGAGTGTTCTGAAGCCTACTGCAGAAGGAAGATGGGATTATCTTTTCTTTAGTCTGGCCATGTCATCTGGGGGAATTCACTAGAGAAAGTAATTCTGTTTGGAAGAATTAGCAATAAAAGGAAACCAGGCCATCCAGAAACACATTGGCTGGCCCCCATCAAAGCTGACACCAGCCAGATCATAGAACAACATAAAGAAGCAGTGCAATATCAGAAGATGTGGGAGACCTGGCCCATAAAATCACCAAGAGTTAGACAGGACTGAATGGATAATTACTGCTACTGCTACTACTACTACTGCTGCTGCTGCTGCTACTACTATTACTACTACTACTTCCTCTTATTCTTCCTTTTCCTTCCCTTCTTCTTCTTCTCCTCCTCCTTCTTTTCCTTCCCTTTCTTCTTTTCCTGTAGCAAATTATTCCTAAATTATTTGCACCCAGAGGACTGCTAAATCAGATGAAATCAGACTGAGAGATAATTCTGCACATAACCTGTGAGAGGTTTGCTTGAAAGCTGTGTCTGGGGAATTAATGTTTAGGATAAATTCCCACCTCAAATGTGCCTCTGTTTTAAGAAACTGCGGGACCCTTCTTTCCCCTCAAATAATATCTGTTTCTTTTAGCAAAGTTTTCGCACACAGCTTAAGTTATCAGCTCGTTGGTTGGTTCATGCTTCTGGGGACTTCAGCTGATGACTACAGATTTAAGTTTTAATTGCATTTTAATAATTTCTCAAATCAGCTCCAGTGCTCTGTTCAGGAGACTATGGTTCTAAAATTGTTCTTGGATGGAAATTCAAATAACATCAGAATAGCAATGAAGAATATATATTTTTTTGTCAATTGCTTACAAGATAATAGGTATAAGTGAAAAACATAGTTATGAATACATGGATATATATAAGAAAAATAAAAGAAACAATAGGACAGGGACAGTACGCATGTTGGTGTGCTTATGCATGCCTCCTACAGACCACTTAGGAAAGGGGTGAGGTCAATAGTAGAAAGTCTAAGGTTAAAGTTTTTGGGGTTTGGGGAAGAAACCACAGAGTCAGTCTGTTGCTGAAGTCGTATTTCCTGCAATCAAGTTTGGTGCGGTTAACCTTGAGTATGTATTTATTGTTTGCTTTTGTATTGTTATGGTTGAACCAGAAGTATTCATTGACAGGTAGGACATTGCATTGTATGATTTTATATACTATACTCAGATCGGACCAAAGGCAGCATAGTTCTAGGTTTTCTAGGTCTAGAATTTCGAGTCCGGTGGCATAAGGTATTCTTCAACGAGTAGAGGAGTGGAGAACTCTTCTTGTGAAATATTTCTGGACTTTCTCAACTGTATTAATATCAGATACGTAATGTGGGTTCCAGACTGATGAGCTGTATTCGAGTATTGGTCTGCCAAATGCTTTGTATGCCCTAGCTATTAGTGTAATATTACCAGAGAAAAAGCTACGTAAGATTAAGGTTAACAACTCTTAACGCCTTTTTGGCTATTTAATTACAGTGGGCTCTAGCACTTAGGTCATTTAAGATGAGTACTCTAAGATCCTTGACAGAGTTTGGATCATCAACAAGGTCTTGACTATTCAGCCTGTATTTTATTTTCTGATTTTTTTGCCAATATGTAGGACAGAGCATTTATTTGTTGAGATTTGAGGTTGAAAATTTGAAGAAAATTTGAAAATTTGAAGAAAATTTGAAGTTGAAAAAGATTTGAACTTGGAAATTCTGTCCAAGAAGCCAGAGATTTAAAAGACCCTCGGATGTGATAATATTAAGGGAGAACATTTGAAATACAGTTATATTAATGCATCAGGGCATAATTCCATAACTGAGATAATCATTTTTATGCAGAGGGAAATGTATGTATTATGTTCTGAGAGGAACCATTGACAGCATGGGTGTCAAATTCACTGTGTCATGTTGTCGTCACATGATGTTTTGTGATGTTTTTTTCCATTCACGTAGCTGGGATGGGCATGGCCTGTGTGTGACACATCTGGCTTGCAGGCTGCCAGTTTGACACTCCTGCTCTACAGCTTCCCAAACCATCTAAAAGGCAGAAGGCCTTTGATAATATATGTCTTTATGGCAGACCATCTGTACTCAGATTCAGACATGCAGTTAGAAAACTTGCACGGCTTGAGCCCAGTGGTATGAAAATAGGTTAAAGGACTGAGGAGTGCCATGAAAAAATTTAAAAAATTGGTACCACCCATCACAGTAGAGGAAATAACCTTCCTTAGATAGCTGGAGCTGATAACAAACCATTTCAGAGGATTCACTTTGAAGGGCAAATACTAGATCCAAGGCTATGCTCCATAATATGAAGCATAATATTCTGGGCCACACCTGGAACATTACCAAAAAAAGATGTTGAGACTTTGGAAAAAAATGCAAAGAAGAACAACTAACATGATTAAAGGTCTGGAGACTAGAACATATGAAGAACATTTGCAGGATTTGGGCTTGGCTAGTCTAGAGAAAAGAAGGATTAGGGACATGATAGTAATATTCCAGTATTTGAGGGGCTACCACAAAAAGGAGTGGTGAATCTATTCTCCAGGACACCTGAAGGCAGGTCAAGATACAGTGGATGGAAACTAATCAAGGGGAGAAGCAACCTGGAATTAAGGAGAAACTTCCTAACAGTGAGGACAATTAACCAGTGGAACAGCTTGCTATCAGATGTTCTGGGTGCTCCATCACTGGAGGAATTTAAGAGGAGGCTGGACAGCAACTTGTCTGAAATGGTATTGGGTCTCTTGCCTGGCCAGGGAGTTTCATTAGAATATCTCCAAAGTTTCTTCCAGCTCTATTCTGATGATTGAGAGGCACAGGATATTTCAGTCTTGCTGAAGCAGGCTGTTCTGAGGTCTGCAAAGGCTGAAAGCCTTAGGAGATATAGTGGCATAGTGGTTAGAATGCAGTTCTGCAGGCTACTTCTGCTGACTGCTGGCTGCCAACAGTTCAGCAGTTTGATTCTCACCAGCTCAAGCTGGACTCAGCCTTCCATCCTTCCGAGGTCAGTAAAATGAGGACCCAGTTTGTTGGGGGCAATGACTCTGTAAACTGCTTAGAGGTGGCTATAAAGCACTATAAAGCAGTATATCAGTCTAAGTGCTCCTGCCGGTGCTTATAGTATATCCAAGCCATGGAATCATTTCTCTTACCCACTTAGATAAAATAAGGAGGATATCGAGTTTAAGAAAAAGCCATGAAAAGCACCTCTGCCAAGGAAATACTGAACATCTGCTGTATTTGGTGTCTTGAGAGTTGCAATTATCATCTCCGAAATCTGCATGCAAGACTTATAAATATTAGAATTGTAGCCGAGGTTGAAAGCTATGAAATATTTAAACTGTTTGGCAGGCTTAAGAAAAATTCATAAATTTAATTTAAGCAACCAAATTCTCTCTCTCTCTCTCTCTCTCTCTCTCTCTCTCTCTCTCTCTCTCTCT
>NW_020769335.1:4892614-4921076 GCF_900518735.1 Pseudonaja textilis | reverse complement strand
TCTCTCTCTCTCTCTCTCTCTCTCTCTCTCTCTCTCTCTCTCTCTCTGTGTGTGTGTGTGTGTGTATTTTGCAGACTTTTCAACTTTCAGTCATTAATCAGGTAAATTAAAGCAAACGATAGAGTAGCAAAGAAAAGGAAGTATCCCCTGGATGAAAAGGAGCCTGCTTTGAAGTTTAGCAAGATCATTTTGCCAATATGTTAACTTCTCCTTGCTTGATAATTGTCTCATAGCTATTTTACGCAGTCTGTTCTGTGTATCTGTATATTTCATTGAGGCATATTATGTATTTCATAAACATGATGTTCAAACAATCCATTTTTCACGAGATGCACACGCTTCTTGCCCATCAAGGTTGTTATTTGAGATTCAGATATCAGATTGCCATTCCAGAACAATCTGATCTACATAGATGCAGACTTATTGGGTCTTCAGGATACAAATCCCTAGCTATAAGGGTGACCATAAAGCTATTCATTCATTCATTCATTCATTGAAGTGGAAAGGGTCAATCTTTCAAGATCTTAGAAGGAAACACGTGAAATAAGGTCAATGTTTAGTGAAACTATTGTGCAAAATTTCATATACATGTATCCATCCTTATCTGTTTTGTTAAATAACTGCATTGAAAAGTAAATTCTGGGTAGATAACAGCAGCTCTGAAAGGTCTTAGACTTAAGGAATTTCTGACACCAAAAACACTTGATCAGTTGTTTATTAAATCAGGCAGTTTAGAAAACATCATGATCCTTTATCACTGTTGAGCCATTTCCAATGTATTGGTTTAAGTCTGTTAGCAAGGTTTTTCTTTCATTGTTTCTTTTTACATTCCCAAACCACAAATAATAATGATAATGATGATGATGATGATGATGATGATGATGATGATGATGATGATGATGATGATGATGATATAAGCATATGAAAAAATCAAGACCATGAATTGAAAAATTGCATAGCAGTCCGTTTTGAGAAGGGAGCCAAATTCACAGTGGCTTCAGAATGAAATAGAACCAATGCCAACTTCTATGTCTCCAAATATCTGTTCCACCTCCCAGGTATCCATATGCTATGTAGGCTGTACATTCAGGGCCCAATGGGATGGCCAACTGTGAGTTGTCTGCAAGAAACGGGACTGGAAGCCTACAAGGAATGGAAGGGTTGGAAGCCAGAAAAACTTCTAGACGGAGAGAGGCATTCCAATAAGGATTGAATATGTGGATGCTTTTTAAACATAGCAATAGCAGTTGCAACAGCACTTAGACTTATATACCAACCCATAGTGCTTTACAGAAAACCCTAGGTGGTTTACAATTTCAGCATATTGGTCCCAAAAATTGGGGTCCTTATTTTACCAACTTGGAAGGATGGATGACTGAATCAACCTTGAGCCAGTCAGGATTGAACTCCAGGTTGTGGGCAGAGTTTTCCTGCAATACTGCACTCTAACCACTGTGCCATCAGGACTCTATGCAAGAATTTGAGAAGATGATTTGGAACATCAAGCTATATCTTTGCAAGCCATGGTTGCAAACTATGAGAGCAGTCACACACCTGCCTTCTGTAATGGGTTTGGCCAAGATGAATAATGTCATATTCATGAAGATCTGGAGTTTCCTCACCCTGCTTTCTTCTTTTCAAAAAGCTAATCTGAATATCCCTGGATTCCATAGTCCAACACTTCAGGGACAATTCCCTAATAAGCAACATTTGCGGAAACGCTTTTCATATGCCCCTTTTTATGACGTGCGCCAAGATTGCTAAGCCAGCTCTGTTTCCAGTTTCATCCCATCATGAATCAATTTGTAGAGACATTTAGAAGTCAATAATCCACTGCAGCTTTGATGACAGGTGATTAATTTCTACATTTTAGAGACATAATAAGATTTAGCAATAAAAAGGCCTTGAAGTAACCTACCAAACAGCTTTAATCTCAGCCTTGGGACTGTTCTAAATATGAATGCCAGCGCAGAAAATGTGAATGATTTAAGTTAGCAAATTTTATTACAAAACTTTTCATCTTTTCCATATTAATTGTGCTTTGCAATCAGATTCTCCGCACAGCTATATTATGTTGAATACTACACACACACACACACACACACACACACACACACAAAATCATCAAGACAAAGAGGAGAATCATAACATTTCTCCCTTTTATACTTCTAAGCATTTTTAGCATCTCTACCCCTGGTAACCAGAATCTTTTTCTTACCTGCCAAGGTTGGATCTAAAACCCAACAGCAGAAATAGAAGGGGGTGATTCTCCACCCTATACATCTCCAGAGCCAATTTTCCCAGTCAGGATGTGCACTTCTCAACTCCCAGAAGACCCCATCTAGCAAAAATATTTCTGAGAATTAATAAAGGAGAATATTTGTAGCTCTGCGTTGACATGAGAGGTCCTTGGTGCTGTCTAACCTTGGTTGTTTTCTTGCAAACATTTCATTACCCAAAACTAGTAACATCATATGCAATATGCTGACTCTGTAAACTGTTAGAGAGGTCTGTAAAGCACTGTAAAGCAGTATATAAGTCTAAGTGCAGGGATGGAATTCAGCCGGTTCGGCCCGGATCAGGTGAACCGGATGTTAAATTTACATCTGGTTCGCCAAAAAACCAGCCCTCCCGGAAGTTCCGGTAGGCCACACCCACCATGGCCACGCTCATTCAGCAACTGGACAGAGAACCGGTTGCTGGGAATTTTGAATCCCACCCTTGTCTAAGTGCTACTGCTATTGTTATCACTCATTTCTGAGAATCCTGGAGTGTGAAGTTCATACTCTCAGAAGGCACCCAAGTTAGAGAAAGCTGCTCTGGAATGGTTGGGAGGCCACCAGAAAAGATTTGGATATTGAAGACATTTGGGGAAGAAGTTTGATTGTGTATTTATCCAGCAGCAAGCATTTACCCAATTCCAGATACAAAGAACAAACCTAATCAAGATGCTTCATCAAATTGCAAGCACACAAATTTTAATGGGGAACAGTTAAAAATAAGACTGATTTTGAAGACTGAACTGCTTTTTACACAATAGAGATTTCTGAACTTGCTGCTGGTATTGTTCACCAATGTTTTGTTGTGAGTGTGCACTATTTTCTACTCATTCTACTTATTCATGCAGTTTCTTTGCTTTTGATTCTGGCAGATAGTTCTAAGAGGTTCAATCTTGTTTGTTTTTTTTAAATGTGTCTGCAATGAAGTAAAATATTTGTATCTCAGAGTTGACATGAACAGTCCTTGGTGTTCTCTGAGTTTGTTTTTTTCTTGTAGATGTTTCATTACCCAAACTGGGTAACATCATCAGTGCTATTGACTTGTTCTTTGTCAAAAGAACAAGAAATAGACATGTGGAGAAGAAACACCAGGATATGGTCAAAGTTTTGAAAGAGAAGCCAGTGTGAAAATGACAAATCAAGCATAGTTTCATTAAGTTCTCCAGATGAAGGTCTTTTGCAGTCACAACATAATCCTAAGATTGAAAATCAGGCTTGTCAGATGCTACATCTTTTCTATCCTGCTGTATGGAGGGGAGAGCTAGTCTCTAACAGAAAGTCACTTGAAGAGACTAGAAGCATTTGAAATGTGGATTTACAGGCAGCTGTTATGTATAAGTTGGGTTGACAAAATCAAAAATGAGGAGGTGATAAGCCACCTGGGAAAGCCAAGGGAAATCATCAAAACCACACAAAAAAAGCGAAAGTTAGAATATTTCGGACCTGTGATGCAACACCCGGAAAAATACGGCATACTTCACTTAATCTTCCAGTGGAAGATTGAAGGCAAACAAGGTCCAGGCAGAAGAAGAAGAAGGCTTCAAAATATAAGGGACTGGTTGGGACAAAATTCAGCAACACTTTTTCTTGTGGCTGTTGATAAAAATAGGATTGCCAACATGATCGCCAATGTCCCATGACAGATATAGCAGGAGGAGGAGGAGGAGGAGGAGGAGGAGGAGGAGGAGGAGGAGGAGGAGGAGGAGGAGGAGGAGGAGGAGGAGGAGTGTCTCTCTAGTTAAACAAGCTCCTGATGACAAATGATAAAGAAGATATTGATACGGATGGGGTTATGTGCCTCAAATCCAATCAGAGTCTAACTAAAGGGCAGAGGTTCTGTGATCTACTTTCTGGATGGAAATTTTCTGCTCAAAATAAACTTCATTCATTCAGCCTGGAATCTGGTCAAGATTCACATCCCTTCTACAAAGAGCAGAAAAGGGCAACATCAGCCCAGCCTTCATCATTTAATGTACATCTCCTCTTTGGAGAAACCCTTCAAGGCAAGAGATGAATAAAGGCAAGGGACTAGGCTCTTGAGGTTGAAAAGACAAATTAAATGACAAATACTTGGTTGAAGTACAGCCCAGAAGCTGTCTGCACAGTAAGAGAGAGATGAGTTACAATAGATGTGGATTTCCATTTCAGCCAGAAGAGATATCTGATTATTCTTTGCCGGGGCTCCAAATACATCTCAACCAGCCCTGCCAAGACACAGCAGATATATGGTTGAAGTGGAGGAACACGGGTGCCTTTAAATCTGTTTGTTGTGCTAACCCCCCATTTGAAGTTGAGACTACTTGAAAATTCAATCGTTATTACAACAGATAAATTCTGTCAAGGGCCCTTCAGTGATCTTTTTTTCTCTGAAAGAGAAAAGAGTTTATCTTTGCAATTCTACAAATGACCAGAGCAGACATACTATACTGCCCAGCCAAAATGAAACATGTATTGTAGCATTACATATATAAATGTTGACGGGTTGGATGTTAGAACATAGACGCTCAGTCCTTGATGAACTCAGTCTTGAGTGAAAGTATGGGTGTGCGAACACAAGAAAGATGAATGGCTCAGGCCTTTTGCACACCATACTGCACACTCATATTTACTTTGTTTGTTTAGTAGGTGTCTAAGTTGCTCCTGGAACATCAAAGCAGCATGCGGAGCATTCTCTCCTCCAGTTTTCCCCCCCAAATCATAAAATCGTAAATGGCTGCATAAAATCTACTCCTACTTCCAGGCTCTCCATCTTGAGCCACATTGCACCACCAGCTCTACATAGGCAGGGAGCCTTAGTGAAGGAGTACAACAAAATTATGAGAAACCCACTTCTTCCTGTGCACGCTGATCTTCCTCATCTATCAATTGGCAGCTTAAATCCAGGAAGCCCTCTCTGGCACTCGCTCAGCAGCTGTCTAACAACTTTGATGTCAATACATAGTGGAAAGCCAAATGGACTGCTGAATGCCCAGAGACAGGAAGTTTCATAGATGACCCTACACAAAAGGTGCCAGGTTTTGATCTTCCTCGACAGCATTGGTCAACTCTGAACAGGATCCGTACCCAACATGGTGTCTGCCAGGACTCCTTGTTTAAGTGGGGTCTTGTCTCTACCTCTCACTGTGACTGCAGGGGTGGGATTCTATCAGTTCAGGCCGGTTTGGGCAAACCCCTTGCCCCTTGATCAGCTGTCTCTGAATTGGTTCACTGTGATGGGCGTGTGGGCCCACCCACCCACCCACCTCTGCTCTTTCCTGTCCTTTACTTCCTTTGTTTAGAGCACAGCTGATTTGCATGGCAGAGCGGTTTGCTGCACCTCAGCTGTTTTCTTCACAGGGACTGCTGTAGAAGATAAGTATTGTAGCTGTTTGAATTGCAAAGTGTGCATGCAGAGTGTGCAATCACCGAATCGGTTGTTATACTGGTGGAATCCCACCCCTGTGAGACTGTGGTGCTCCTCGACAAAACATCCATCACGTTGTTTCCAAATGTCCATCATTGTGTCCAAATAAGAATAAATAACAGAGTTGAAAGGAACCTTGGATGTCATCTACTCCAATCCCCTGTTTGAGCAGGAGTCTATTCCAAATTTTAGCCTCTAGCTAGGATCGAACTCACAACCTCCTGATTGTGAAGCGAAAGCTCCACCTCAGGACACTGCTTCAGTCAAATGTCCATCAAGAGCTTACACCAGCCCAATGTCTGACTTTTCAACATAGACCACCCTGTCCTTGAATGGCTGGGTGGACTGGACATTAACATTTGAACCACTATAAGTCCAAGTCTTTGTCATACACCAAATAAATAAATAAATCCCCTGAAACAACAACTCTGCAGAGTAGTTTGATGGACCAAAGTCACCTAAGAAGGTTCTAGGGCTGAAGATGAACTTGTAGGTGGACTCCTATAATCCTTTCACCACGACAGCCTTTTCTTCATCCAACCCACTTTCGTCTAATTCAAATAGCATTAATTCACTTCACCATGATGGGAGAAGTATTAACAAGCATAATTTAAGAGTAAACTCCAGTAAATGGGAAAGTATAATAATGAAAAGAACATGCACAATGTCTCCAAAATGGAAGCACGGCATCCAGCTGAAATCTTGCAAGGAGTCAGAAGATGAAATGCCGCATTTCCAGAACTTTGCAATTTCTCTCATTGAAATTCAAAAAAACAACTCCAGGTGAACTGTTCAAAGAGCACGAGTACAATAATTTCCTTTTGTGTCTGCTTCAAAGTAGCTTTACTGAAATTGTTTTTTTTTTGAACACCAGGGACAAACTGAGAAATGTAATTGCATTGACTTTTATTTACACCTTGACTTCATTTTAATTCCCAGTCAAAGAAAAGTATGAAGAAGGCACAGTTTATAGATCAATATGCCTTATTTCCTGTGACCTATTTACCATTGTATCTCACATCTTGCTCTCAATGAAAAGGCTCAGATTTGAGAAAACCCCAAGAACATCTGCTTCCCAATCACAAGCTTGGACTTTGTATTTATAGGCCTGACATCTGTGGTGATCTCTGGCTTAGTCAAATGCTTCAAGAAGTAAGCATGTTTCTTGGCAGGGGACCAAAGAAACTAAAGCACTGCATAGCAATAGCACATAGACTTATATACTACTTCACAATGCTTTACAACCCTCTCTAAGCAGTTGACAGAGTCAGCCAATTGGACCCAACAATCTGAGTCCTCATTTTACTGACTTCAGAAAGAGGGAAGGCTGAGTCAACTTGAGCCTGGTAAGATTTGAACTGCCAAATTGAAGGCAGCTGGCCGGCAGCAGAAGTAGCCTGCAGTACTGCACTCTGACACTGCACCACTGTGGCTCGTACGTCGAATGTATTGGAGCAGACATGACTCATGTCTTTGCAACCTATTTGCAACTATATTTGCAGAGTGGTTGCTATAACGTCATTTTACAGCCTATGAAAAAAGATTAGGGGTTCTAAAGGAATCCTTGACAAAGGAAAATGGCTTGGATAATTTCCAGTGCATGGTTACAGAAGGCTTCAATATGTAGGAGAGCAAGGAGACCCACACTCCAAAAGGTATACGGAATGTGGCCAGAAGTAAACAGAACTAGGGACAGAAAAAATGGATTTAATTTAATTTAAATGCAGTATCCTGTTTCTCACATATGGTACATAGGACTACTCTATTTTTTTTTCTTGTCACATTGGACATTATATCCTACCTGTCAATGAAAACTTCAGCTTCAACCATAACAACACAAGAGCACACAATAGATACAAACTCAAGGTTAATCGCACTAAACTTGATTGCAGGAAATATGACTTCAGGCAACAGAGTGGTCAATGTCTGGAATACTCTACCTGACTCTGTGGTTTCTTCCCCAAGCCCCAAAAACTTTAACCTTAGACTATCTACTATTGACCTCACCCCTTTCCTAAGAGGTCTGTAAGGGGCGTTCATAAGCGCACCAATGTGCCTACCGTCCCTGTCCTATTGTTTCTTTTATTTTTCTTATATGTATCCATTTCATGTATTCGTAACTATGTATATACTTATACTTATTATCTTGTAAACAATTGAACAAATCAAATCAAATCAAATCAAATAAATAAATAAAAAATAAATTCACCACTAGAGAAGAGGGCTGAACATTTAGGGAACTATCTGTGGTCCTGGAACACATCTTGCAGTTGCTTTGCTCAGTGGACAAACTAGCTAAGCTGTAGACCAGAAATTTTGATAAGAAGGATCAGATTTCAAGCCAACAGGCAACAGAATTATGGAATGCCCCTGATTTGACACAAATAAAAATTGGGATGTTGTTCTTGGCCGAATGGAACTGGAAATATATATTTTTTAATGAAGATATGAAACGGAGCTCTGTCTCCTGTAAAACTACAGCAATCCCTACCCTCTATACAAAGTTTTGTTCTATGCCACATTTTCATTGCAATTTATTGTTTGTTTTTATGCTTGCTTTTAGGAATAGCTTTCTAACATACAGATGATATAGAATTTTAATTAATAAATAAACAAATGATATTTTAAGACAAACGATGTCTGCTCAAAAATGAGAGATTACATTCAGAGTCCCAGCTGATTTACAAAAGGTAATATATGAAGCAAAATAAGTGGAGATGGCCAAGAAGGATGGGAACTGTGCTTTGAACCAATAGATAATTGGCCATATTCAATCACTTATGTTAATACAGAAGTATAACTCAGAAAGCTCAAACTGCCCAAGGAGCTGCTGATACAGTTTTAGAGAGAAATTATTGGGTCTATCATCTGCACCTCTATAACTGTCTGGTTTGGCTCTGAAACCCAGACAGACACAGACTTCAGAGAGTAATTAGGACTGCAGAAAAAACAATTACTACCAACCTCCCTTCCATCGAGGACCTGTATACTGCGCGAGTCAAAAAGAGGGCTGTGAAAATATTTACAGACACCTCACATCCCGGACATGAACTGTTTCAACTCCTTCCCTCAAAATGGCGCTATAGAGCACTGCACACCAGAACAACTAGGCACAAGGACAGTTTTTTCCCAAATGCCATCACTCTGCTAAACAAATAATTCCCTCAACACTGTTCAACTATTTACAAAGTCTGCATTACTATTGCTATTAATCTTCCCATCACTCCTTATCACCCATCCCCTCCCACTTGTAACTGTATGACTATAACTTTGTCGCTTGTATCATTATTTATATTGACTGTTTCCTAGTATGATTCGATTGCTTATTGTACCCTATGACTATTATTAAGCATTGTACCTTATGATTCCTGACTCTTGACGAATGTACCTTTTCTTTTATGTATACTGAGAACATTTGCACCAAGACAAATTTCTTGTGTGTCTAATCACACTTGGCCAATAAAATAATTCTAATTCTAATGAATAAGTATAATTGGACCTTTATGTGCAAAATGTGGAGGAGAACATATTATTACACTTTCCTCCACTTTCAAAAAGTATGTGTGTGTGTGCGCGCATGTGTGTGTGTGTGCATGTGTGCGTGTGATTGTGGGAGTGATTTTGCCAGACCCTGATGACAATTGGTCAAAGTATTTCAGGGCTAATAAAAACAATTTCATGGATCAAAGTAGTCTACCCCTTCTCTGGATGATATTGGATAAAATAAACTAGGATAGATGTAATAGGGGTAATTATGAGAAGAATATGAGATTTACTATATTCCATTGATTGCGGGAGGGGGGAGAGGAGGAGGAGGAGGAGGAGGAGGAGGAGGAGAAGGAGGAAAGGAAGGAAGGAAGGAAGGAAGGAAGGAAGGAAGGAAGGAAGGAAGGAAGGAAGGGGAGGAGGGAGGGGGAGTGTAGGAAGAGGTAGTGGAAGGGAAAGGGAGAGGGAGAGGGGGAGGGGAGGGGGAGGAGAAAAAGACGAAGATGAAGATGAAGATGAGGAGGAGGAGGTGGCTCCCCTTTCGTTCTTTAGACTGTAGTCCCATTCTGAAAATATTTATTTATTTGTTTGTTTGTTCATTTATTTATTTTTGTCGATTGCTTACAAAATAATAGGTATAAGTAAAAACATAGTTATGAATACATGGACACATATAAGAAAAATAAAAAGAAACAATAGGACAGAGACGGTAGGCACATTGGTGCGCTTATGCACACCCCCTACAGACCTCTTAGGAAAGGGGTGAAGTCAATAGTAGACAGTCTAAGGTTAAAATTTTGGGGGTTTGGGGAAGAAACTACAGAGTCAGGTAGAGTATTCCAGACATTGAGCACTCTGTTGCTGAAGTCGTATTTTCTGCAATCAAGTTTGGTGCGATTAACCTTAAGTTTGTATTTATTTTTTGCTCTCCCTCCATCTCTCTCTCTCTTACACACACACACACACACACACACACACCTATCTACCTATTTATCTATCACCTATCTAACTATTCTTGTGTAAAATTTCATGAACACTGAATTTTCTTGTGGAGAAAAATCTATGGCGGGGATATGAGGTGGGAAGAGAATCACAAACGGCCACACGTTGCACACTCATCTCATTAATAAACAAGATGCAACTGTCGAAAAAGTCTCTCCCAGAATCCCCCATCCCACCTTGAAGCAAGCCACAGAAGCATGTTAATGTGGAACATGCTGCATTAACAGAGTACAGGAGCCTCTGGTTGCTACCGCAGAATACCCTAGGTGCCGCAGGAATTACGATGTGTTGAACAAATGGTATGTAAGAAAGGGAAGAAAACATCCCTTAAAATCTACATCTGCTGCTGTAGCCAGATAGGATATATTCTCTACAGGCCATGCCTGAAAATGTAATGTAGGTAAGATGTTCATGACTAAATAAAAACACACCGGGGTCGTGCATCCTATTAAAGTCAGTATTTTTAAAACTGCTGGCTTAAAACATTTACCTTGACATCGTAAATTATATTTAATACCACGGCCACTTCTTGTGAAGTCAAGCTCTATTTGAACCAACTGCCGTTGATGTGTGATTGATTTTTTTTTTATTTGCACAAAAATATGAAGCAAAATCAAATTTCAGTCCATTTAAAATTTATGCTTGCTGAGACAACCTTTGGCAAGGAGCGATACTGAATCTGGTTACATTCAGAGAAGCCTTCATGAGTCTCCTTTAGAATCCTTTTGCCCCTTTTCATTTTTCATTTCATTTAGCTTAATTTAAAAAATAAATAAATGAGAGCTTCTTGGCACAGAAAGTCAATTGATGCTTTCTCTTCTTGAATTGTATTGGCTTTATTACTTGCTGTACTGAATGTACGGTGGGATAAAACGACAGAAGTTTGGCATGCGTTTATATTGCAATACTTCCAGTAGCTATACAGGTGGAGATTTTAAAGGACTTTAAAGTAAAATCTTGTCCAAGCGGACTTGTCTGAATATATTCACTCAAATGTAAGTCTCTGACAGTTTATAATCCATTCTCAACCTTTTCTTCACCACAGACTCCCTTTTAAATACCTTTTGTGGCCACGAACCATGAATTTGGGCAGTATACATCATAAAACATAGAAACAATTGAGAACAATTTAAACAGTACAAAATAAATCCATAAGGCACCGAGTACAACTATTGTTATGGGCATGAATATAGCCAGGCAATGGGGCCTTGCTGTTCATTTCAAACCCAGAAATTTGCAAGCATCCAAACATGTGTTGTCCAAGATTTTTAACTGAATTTTGGCTGCTGTGTTTCTCATTTTTGCCCTAATTGGAATATTTTGATATGTTGAAAATGTAAGGGTTCTAATTTGGTGCTGGGATTTTACGGTTTTAATTTATTTTAACTAGCGTGTTGCGATTTCATTTCTTTTCTTTTTTTTTACAGTTTGTGGTTATTTCATACCATTCTTGGGGACTGCGTACTTAATGAAAATTAGGCAGAATTTTTTTTTTAAGAAATAAATCAACATGTCGGGACTGTCTCCATTCAAAGTCCAAGATACAAAACCTTCAACTCCATTGAGATAGAGAAGAAGTACTTTTACTGAATTTGAAACGAGAACAGCAAAAGCAAGGCTTTAAAATGTGATTCAAAACGCACAAAAGTTACAGGTTGAAAATGTCCCCAGATCCCTCCCTCCAGGGTCCTGTGCTGAGGGTCCAATCAATGTCCATCTCCACCCCCTGCCTTTTATCCCCAGGGCTAGGGTGGAGCTTTGCTAGTAGCGGTGGCTCTTCCATCCAAGGATCAGCCCAAAAATTTCCACTGCTCTCCTCTCCTCTCCTCTGTCTTCTGCGCATCAGGCACTGGATCCAGCTGTTCCTCCTCTTCCTCATCAGCCACCTCCAGACCTGGGGGCTGTGGACTCTCCATCTGAGGGCTGATGGATGGCCCAGGCTCCGCCTCTCTCTCTCTCTTTGACAGCTCCATTCCCTTGTCACCCTTGGAGCTCTCACGTTGCCTTGATGCTGGCCCTGACTCCCACAGCCTGTCCTCATCTGATTCAGCTGCTGGAGGGGCTGGCAGCTGACAGGCCACAATACCCATTGGCTGGACACTATAAAGGATGACACTGGGTTGACTATACCAGATTTGAAGGTGCAAAACAGAGGTCCATGGAGTGCTGATTAGAGCAGCCAAGAGTCGGACACAACTGAATGGTTGACATCAGTCATGTAGAATCAGTGAGATCCGTGACTATGCTTGAAGTTCAGAGTCATCTCTTAACCGTTCTCCTTGCTTTTAGAAATGAGGGCATATTTCATATAATCCACCTTTGCCATGATGATTAAAAAGCATTGTTCTTCCCCAACTAATGGGATGGATCTAATCAAATTGGGTTTATCCTAGTTCTGCCTCTCTTTCATGCTGATGAACCTATAAATATGCTCTCACTGAGATGTATAATACATTCCTGATTGCCCAAAGGAAACTCAGATGCCTTAAACCCATCAAGGAAGGCTGATACAAGTTTCATCTGGGAGTCATTCGTTATATGCTTCAATGTCTGTAATCCACTCTTGTCAGATCTTTCGCATTTGGGGGGCAATTACAACATATATTTTTCATCCCCATTTGACTAACAATAATGGGTAGCACCAGTTGTTAAATGGGGGTCCCATTTTTCAGAGTCGGTAGATGTCAAAATGCAGGCCTGGCGGTTAATTTTAAAAGCTTACATCGGAGCTGATTCTATGTACTAACATGTACCTATTCATCCACCCCAGGAGAGCGAATTTCAGTTTTAAAGCACCCTTTTGTCTTTACTTCTTCTGACACTTTGATCATCTTCTTTTTGAATCACAAAAACAAAAAAAAAATAATACCATCTCTGGAGGGGGTAGGAAACAGATTGGAACATCTGTCTTTTGATCTAACTTTGCAACTTGGTACGCCATCCTTACTTGTTAAATTTGTAGAATTGCTAATAAAAGGCATAATGTACCAAATGGTGGTAATTTAGATGGAACAAGCGTATCAATCACTGTGAAATGGGCTCAGAGCTCTATATTCATGCAGAATAATTAAACAGAATTATGGGACTAATGCAAAAACCCTGAAAAAACAAGCTTTCAAAACCTATTCTATACCTTTATGCTATTTAGCACAGGGACATGACATGGACATCCAGGATTTCTGTGAAAGATGGCGAGAAAGAAATGCAGGTTTCATTTGGAAGTCAAAATAGGAGAAAGCTATTAACAAACTTATCGTTAATAGAAAGAATCATTATTTTTGCTATACCCAACACTTTAAAAATGCATTGTTTAAACTTTGGGGTACATAATTCAAAACCTTATTCATAGCTTTAAACTGAGTGCACGGTAACCCAGAAATGAACACATCCGCCTCCCACTCGGATGGTTGAGGCAGCAGCAGATGTTTCTCTATCAGGCTGCAAAGAGAAAATATCTGCTGCCAGCTCTGCATAGGTGTCAGGAAGGGCATCTGGCCAGTCAACTCACAGCTCCACTCAGTCACCCTGACTCCACCCAAAACAAAAGAATTAAAGGCTCATAAAAAGAAAACAAATAAACTTATGTCTTTAAACCATATTATACTCTTTCCTAAATCATTTTATCAAACTCTGGATATTAAACCAAAATGATTGGTAAACTCATCTATGCTTAAATTGTCATTTCCCACCCACCCAACACTTTACAAACAAAAGTTTTTAAACTCTTAAAACATTATCTGAACCAATATTTAAAAGTTGTTGAAGTAGTTCCATTTATGATTTACTGTCCTATAACAAATTATGACTCATTTTGTGACTTCGGTTCGCAATCCATAACAAAGCAAATTTAGTCTTATTGTGGTTTAATGTCTGAACCAGTCCTTTGGTGCACATTTGTGATGTGGGCAATCAATGCAGCTAAAAAAAACCTGTCACATTTGTGTAAGAATGTCTGGTATATGTACACTAACATCGAAACACAATTTTCCCAGAAGACTGGCTGCGTTCAGTGATAATTTTCAAGTAAACATACATGGTAGAATTGCAAACTGTACAATTTTGTAAACTTCACTAAATATTTCAGGACTTTGGTGATCTTTCCTTCTCCATGGGCCTTTTGCTCTTCACAAGCTGATCCAACTTCAATTTACCAAAATTAGCAAATTAACTTTGGAGCCTCTATTCCCTTACTGTGTGATAACTTCTTTTAAAAATTCCTTTTAATCTCACAGCACCACTATATGATCAACGGTAGCTGTGCCAAGGGGGAAAAAGGCAGCATTCACAGTTCTGATCTACTTGAAAAACAAAGGAGGAAAGCAGAATGGTCATGGATATATTTGCGACGGAGACGTTTCCATTGCAAGCTTTTATAAATTAATAATATATTTCTAAACCTGAATCCATCTTGGTTTGGGAGATAATATTCTTTGGAAATGCAGAGCTAGCTCTCTGTAATTATAATTAAAAACAATTTGGAGGAAAGGGGGATGTGGTTGAGAAGATTCCAGAGAGAGCTATTCATTGCCAATTGTGAAATTCTGCAAATCTTGCCCTTTTTCGGAGGGCAACTGTGAGAACTCAGCATATCAGAGTAAAGGATTCTGCCTGGAACACCCATCTCAGACCCTCTATTCAATATGCAGATAAACATCTCAAGCAAACAGCTATAAGAACTTTATACACAGGCATTGTACTTAATTGATTGGCTACACTGAGTTGCAAGGATGCACCGGGAATTAACTCCAGAAAAAGGGGGAAAGAATGAACACAACAAAGTGCCTACTGTCTCCCACCCCTCAAATTCACTTTGAAGTTGTCCTCCTCTCCCCCCTCATAAACAGGGCAGAGTTCAAAGCAGCCCCTAAGTTTCCCCTTGCATTAGAAATAACTTTTAAAATAACTGGGATGAAGAAAGAGTTTGGATCTGTTTTCTCATGTAAAGTCCCCCTGTCACCCCCACCCCCACCCCAAAAAATGACCTTCTGGAAAAACCAGGATAGCCCATTTCTTCTTTAGATCACAAAGAAAGTAATTACTTTTCAAGCAATGCAGCAAATGGTAAAAGAAAGGTAAGATAAATTATTCTTGCAAAGTTGCAAAGCCTTCCTTTAAAAAAAAAAAAAAGGATAAGAATAAATGCTAGAGGCCCACAGTATATCTCTAATAATATTTTATATCCTCCCAACAATATGAATTTTTATATTAAAAAAAAACACACAAAAACAGTTAGGACTTCTATGAGTAGTCAAGGGAAGTCCACATGTAAAAAGGTTGATTTAATTGTATGCAGTAATGCCATTATTCTGCCAAACAATTAATTCCCACTACACTGTCAAATTATTTACCAAGACGATATTATTCTTCTCATCCTTCCTATTACCTCTATCCTTCTATTTATAACTATGACCTTGTTGCTGGTATCTTTATGATTTATATTGTTTTATTTAGTATCCTATGACTATCATTGTGTTGTATCTTATGATTCCTGATCAATGTATTTTTTATGTACACTGAGAGCTTATGCACCGAAGACAAATTCCTTGTGTATCCAGTCACACTTGGCCAATAAAAGAATTCTATTCTATTCTATTCTATTCTATTCTATTCTATTCTATTCTATTCTATTCTATTCCATTCCACCCCACTCCACTCCACTCCACTCCACTCCACTCCATTCCATTCCATTCCATTCCATTCTATTCTATTCTATTCTATTCTATTCTATTCTATTCTATTCTATTCTTATTCCTATTCCATATTTTATTCTATTCTATTCTATTCTATTCTATTCTATTCTATTCTATTCTATTCTATTCTTTCCTATTCCTATTCCATATTTTCTATTCTATTCCTTTTCCATATTTTCTATTCTACTCTATTCAATTCATTGCATTAAGTCACTCAGCACTCTCTTTTCCTGCTAATATTGATCTTGAAAAGAGCATGTTGTCAACTCTGATATTGTCCCCAAAGCTGCAGCCATACAACAGCAAACTCTCTGATAGACAGACACACCTTGCAATAAAATGGGGGGGGGGTGTCTCCTGCAAGGCAGCATCTCACCCCACCCCATGGAAATGGAGAGTGGCAAATGTGTGCTGTGTTTGTGTAGTAAGCGGCATTCTAGAAGACAAGCTTCGAGCAAGGCCAATCTCATTTTTCATTTCACTTCTTATGCCTGACTTTTGGTCTCCAACCAACCTTCTTATTTTAGCTTTTCTCTCCAATGTGTCCCGCAAGTCTAATTCAAAACAATCTGCAATATTCTGTTGTGGGTCTCCACTGGCCATTTAATATCTTTAAATAATGGAGCCTGGCATATTATTACATCCTGGCAGCTTCACTGTTGCTTGGAATACGACATCCTGAATTTGGACTGAGACTACAAATTCCAGGATTCCTGAGTCTGCAGCTTTTGCCTGGATCAGCTGGAAAACTGCAGGAATTGCTTCTACTGTCAACTCATGTGCCAGTCTCACCTGCATTGATTTCACTTTTTTTTCTTTTTTTTTTTACAAAATGCCAGAATTCAGGCCTCTGTTTCAGGAAAGAATGACTGCTCTACTATACAATGGCTAAGATTTTTTGAGGACTGCTGTTGAAGATAAGTGAAGAAGTTTTGATTTGATTGGAATTGGAATTCACTGTCATTCATTTCTTTTTCCTGCAATTTTCGTAAGGCAAACAAAACAAATGAGCAGCAATAGGTTTTACAAATATAATTATGAAGGTGGTTTTGAGTGGCATGGTGTCCTAGAGCAAAGGTTGCCAACCGGTGGGCTGGGGACCACTGATGGTCCATGAGAAAATTTTGGTGGTCCTCAGAGAAATGTCACCCCAAAAGCAATTAATCCAGACTGTGCAGGAACACAAAGCTGTGCTGTCCACATGGCCCATGGGAGCCCAAGGCTTGCATCACTTGCATTGTGAGCGAAATGAGGTAGCGAGAGGAGGGGGAAAAGGGCGGAGAGGCAGAACTTTCCCCACTCGCCCCACACGCCTGGCCTGGCCACTGGGCTGCTTCTTTCTGCTTCTTTCTTCTTCTGCTTTTGGCTGCATGCAAGGAAAGCAGCAAAAGTCTTTCTTTCTCTCCCCGAAACTCTGCCAGAAATGAGTCTTTGGGACCCTGCAAGGCATCCTGGTCCAAGAGGCTGTGCTGGCGTGACAAGTCTCACAAAGACTCATTTCTGGTGGAGTTTGGGGGAGAGAAAGACTTCTGTTGCTTCTGCTGCTTTCCTTGCATGAAGCCAAAAGTCTCTCTCTTTCTCACCCCCTGAGAACGGAGCTGGAGACGGTATCCTGTGATCCCAAATAAAGAATGATTGATTGGAAAGAAAACGGGGTAGGGAATTTTCCTGCAGACTTTTTTGAGATCTGCAGAAAAAGCAGATGCACAGTACTGGCAGCTCCAGGATGGCCAAAGGGCCAGTCCTGTGACTACTGCAGCTCTGGAATATGGGACTGATTTTCCTACTAACAGCAGCAAGCCACCATCAGTCAAAATTCATATTAGTGGTTCGCAGGATTTAAAATTATGAGTTTGGTGGTCCCTAGGGTCCAAAGGTTGGTGACCCCTGGCCTAGAGGTGAAGATGCTTGCCTCCCACTTGGAAGGTGGAGAGTTCAACCCTAGGCAGCAGCAGATGTTTCTTTATCAGGGCGCAAAGAGAAAATATCTGCTGTGAACTCCGCATAGGCATAGGGAAGGGCATCTGGCCAGTAAACTCTCAGCTCCATTCAATCTCCACCCTGATAAAAGGGATTACAGGGTTGTAACAAGAAAAAAAAATATGAAGATGGTTTTGATCTGGTATTGTGTGTCTACAGGTAAATGAGCATGCAGACATTTGTGTTCTTTGAAGGCAGGTTATGGAATGTAAATTGATGGGAATCTTCTGTGGGTTGATTTTTTAAAAGTTATTGCTGCTTTCTTGCCGTGTTTGCAATTTTGGGGGTTTTTTTTGTTTTGTTTTTGAAAGTGGTGCATTTTGTACATTCAGGTGCATTTTGTACATTTTTTTTTGGTATGTTTTTGCTAGATGTACATTTTGTAGGTGATGAACAAGCTGAGCCCGGTGGTGGGGGTCAAACATGTGATAAGTTTGGAATCCCTATTCTCCCACAGAAGACCTAAGTCCAGCCCCTGTGAATTATGTTGACTCTTATCTGATGCCAATTTGCTTGGATTGTTAGTCAATGTGCATAAGTTGCCTGAAAAAAAAGTGTACTTTTGATACCTGTCCTGACTTCTGCTTTCTTGCACCTGATACATTTTGAAGGATTGGAACCCGGCTATATGTGTTTAGGTAGGATGTACATTTTAGTTAAGGGATGCGGTGGATCGGTGGCTAAGACGCTGAGCTTGCTGATCAGAAAGGTCGGCAGTTCAGCAGTTCGAATCCTTAGCGCCATGTAATGGAGTGAGCTCCTGTTACTTGTCCCAGCTTCTGCCAACCTAGCAGTTCAAAAGCATGTAAAAATATAAGTAGAAAGAAAGGGACCCCTTTGGTGGGAAGGTAACAGTGTTCCATGTGCCTTTGGCATTTAGTCATGCCAGCCACATGACCATGGAGACATCTTCAAACAGCGCTGGCTCTTTGGCTTTGTAACAGAGATGAGCACTGTCCCTTAAAAGCTGGAAAAATTAGCCCGTATGTGCCAGGGGAATCTTTACCTTTACCTTTTGGTGATATGGCTTCTCTTAGTGTGAGATGTCACTTTCTAATAAATTGACATATTATTTTGTTTTCTGGGAATAAATATAGGGTTTGGAATTTGCAAGTCATATTTCTCACCTGTGTTGGAGTATGGCAAGATTTGAGATGGGTGGTTGCACAGGGAAGAAGATAGTTACAAGGATAATGGCATGGGATCAAGACTTTGGAGTAGGGAAAAATCTTTACCGAACAAGAGACTTGATTATTGGGGGCGGGGTTTCTATCCATATGCCGCAGACAGAGACTTGGGCAGGTCACAAAAATAAACTAATTAAACCAGGAGAAATAATCACAAGCCATGGTTTGATCAACATGATTTAAAATCATGCCCTGAATAAGAGTGTTGTCTGATGCTTCTTTCGATATTCAAACAACCCGGAGTAAAGTTTTAACAAACTCTGTCCTAATGTTTGTCCAAGTGTCGTTTTACATTCCAGATGGGAATGCTCACTGCGTTCAAAGTTTATTTAAATAGCAAGCCATGTGATACTCAAAATTTGATATGAAACGTTTTGAGGCTTGCAAGACAAACAGACCCAATACTAAAACAGAAGGGGTAAAAAAGGATCTGGTTTAATCCCAGAAATAACAGCATTTGGCATTGATTCCTCTACTAATGACCACATGATTGCTTTCTTAGAGATGCAGAGGCTAAAGAAGCCCAAATCAGATTCGAAGAACAGACCAAGGTGTGTTTCTGAAGATGATTGTAGTTGTGAAAGGCAACCACAAATGAGGTACCTCTTGAAAGCCCATCCAAGGATGCAGAAACAGATGGGAGTAGCTGGCAGAGTATTCATCAAGATGAAGATGAAGAACGGTGCTTAGATACGAATCAGTTTTAGATAATCATCAAATGGCGCTGACAGCCGGCACCGCAGAAACAAATGAAAGGGAGTAAAAATGTCACAATAATTGTAGTTCCATAATCAACACACACACACACACACACACACACACCACAAGACTGGAGGAAGGAGAATTGAGAAAAGGGGGAAAAAGAGCTCAGGAGAAGACTTCTTTTCAAAAAGTAGCCATGTGCTTTGAAGTAGCAAACAGCAATTATTCTGAAAAATTAATAATAGGGCAAAAAGCAATGGTAGCATAAATTTTCAAGAGCTAAAGCTAACCCCAAGCGTGATAGTGAGAGGAAATTCTGACATCACATAATTGGCTACCTTAAATTAACACATTTGTGATATTTGTTGATGAGTATTTCAAATCAAAAGATTCATATCTGTGTCTCTTTCTGACAGTATGATGGAGGTGATATTTCATTGACTTCATTATGTATTCCTTCCCTCCGTCCTTCTTCCTTCCTTCTTTCTTTATCCCTCCTTCCTAATTTTATTTTATTATCCTTCCTTCCTCCTTCCTCCCTTCCTCCTTCCTTCTTTCCTTCCTCATTTCATTATCCATCCTTCCTTCCTTCCTTCCTTCCTTCCTTCCTTCCTTCCTTCCTTCCTTCCTTCTTTCCTATTGTCCTTCTTTCCTTCCTTCCTTTTGAAAACCCAATGTAGCCCGGTAATTTCTTGCTTTCTCCCTCTGTCATGCTTGCAAAACTATATTGGAGACTTCTCATCCTTTAAAAAAAGTCCAACAAGATAAACTTGATCTAATCTCTGCTCTAATCTGTTGATATTTAACCAACTCAGCTCTTACCATTACAATTTAAGGTTTTTTTCTCCATGTAAGTTCAGGGCCCATTATTATGTCTTCTTATGACAATATACCAGGACACACAATTTAGTGTCTCAGAAGCCTTGGGCTGAGCTCTCCCATGCTGATATGGGTTTATGGGAGTTGTAGTCCAAACATCTGAACAGTCAGATTACCTTCTCATTTTACTCTACAGGTAGCCCTCAACTTACAACCACAATTGTGCTCAAAATGTATGCTGCTAAGTGAGAAATTTGTTAAGTGAGCTTTATCCCATTTTATGACTTTGCTTGCCATATTTGTTAAGTCAGTCACTGCAGATCTGAAATTAGAGAACACGGTTGTTAAGGGGATCATGTGACTCCAGGACACAGCAACCGTCATAAACGTGGGTTCTCAGGCATCCGAAAGTAAATCACAGGACCATGGGGATGCCTCAACGGTCATAAGTGTGAAAAATAGTCAAAAGTCACTTCTTTCAGCCCCATTCTAAGTTCAAATGGGCACTAAATGAACTGTTGTAAGTGGTGGATTACCTGTATTTAAATAATGCTATTGGTGGATGAGATGCTGGAATGCAATGACTGATATTGGTTAGATGGAGTCTGACAATTCTCTAAATAAATGCATAAATCAGTACAGTAAGTTAGCCAGATGTTGTGATGACCAGGAGTATAATACAAATGTAACAAAATCCAAAAAGTAAATAACTGTCCTTTAATGCCTCCAGATTGACCCCACTGGTCAATCATTCTCACTCGGAGATAAAACGTACTCAAAAATAGTCTTGAAAAGAAAGCAATATAGTCCAAACTTATTGAGCAGATAAAGGTGAAATAAAAACCCAAAACAAACTACAATGACAAAATCTCCACAACGGACCAGGATAAGTAATTTCCAAATTCAAGGAGATGACAAGGCACAGTCTGTTGGAAGGACGCCAACCAAGATAACTTCAGCCCAAAATAACACACGCTTTGTTTCTGGCAATGCTGTATTGTAATCGTCTCTCTTATATACTATTCTCCCCAGCTGCAACCAATGAGGGGGATCATGGCCGCTTCCTCTCTCATAAGCCAAGTTGTTGCCTTCTCCGTTTCTCCCTGCGTATGCTAGGATGCAGAGGGGATGGGCCTGGTTCTTCCTCTGACTGCCCAGCTGGCCTCTGCCCCTCCCCAGCCTCCTCCACAACCTCTGCAGCCACACCTCCACTCCCTGTCAGCTGTTCCTCCTCTCCCTCAGAGTCCAAGTCTACAAAGGGCATGACAGATGTATCGTATTGCCTGGATATTTAAAAAAAAAAAATAATAATAAGATATTCAGCGAATATGTTCTACTTTACATTATTCTGTCTAGACGGGATTTCCTGAAGAATGTCACATTGAATATAATGCACCTTATCTCCGAGTCAGCTTTACAGGGTGACAATGAGTATGACAGATTATCAGATGTTCGGAATATGTAAGGATATTCTGACAATTGTGAAAAATGACTCTCTTTCGACATCGCCTTCAAATTAAAAATTCAACTTTCTTCCCATTCAGTTTCTTTGGCATCGGAAATCCCTGGCATGTTTTCAGATTGAAGTTTTTACTTTTATAAGAACCATTGCTATGTTAATGAATGGGTGTGTGCATTTGGTATTTTACAGGATGTTGTTTTTTTTTAATTTTGTGAATATATATCATATGAGGCAGTGATGGGATTCAAAAAATTTTAATACTGGTTCTATAGGCGTGGCTTGGTGGGCGTGGCATGGTGTGGTGGGTGTGGTGTGGCTTGTGGGCGTGGGTTGGTGGGTGTGGCAGGGGAAGGATACTGCAAAATCTCCATTCCCAACCAACTCCTGGGGGAAGGTTACTGCAAATTCCCATTCACTCCCCACCCCACTGACCTGCTTTCCAGCTCTCTTCTCCTGTGCAGGGCAACAAAAGAAGACCCAGACGATCAGCTGGGACTTGGGAGGCAGAGAATAGATGGGGGCAGGGCCAGTTAGAGGTGGTATTCCAAACTACTCAAAATTTCCACTATCGGTTCTCCGAACTACTCAAAATTTCTGCTACCGGTTCTCCAGAACTGGTCAGAACCTGCTGAACGCCACCTCTGATATGAGGGAAAGGAATGGGGGGGAAAAAACTTAGACCATTAACTCTGGCAAAATTGAAATGTACCAGTTGCCATAATAGGATTTCATCTCTATAACAATTCAGGTAAGCTTTTCAGTTGAAAATTTATTAGTTTATCAAAATATAATATAAAAATACAAAGAAAAATGAAAATGATGGGAAAAGAGAGGAGGAATGGGGAAGAGAAAAGCATTGATTTCCATTCTTTTTGGCGCAGTAGAATAAGGAAAAAAATACAACCTTAACTTTTTACTTTGACATAATAAGATATAGCCATTTCTATAACAATAAACCTGTCTAATCAGCAAAACCCAAAATCAAAGTTTCAATTTTTTCCACCTCAAGAAGAAAGTCCAGGGAAGTGATTTCCAAGTAGAAACAAATTTAATTGTATGCTTTTCTTTAAGCAAAGCAGTCGATTCAGCCATCTCTGCTAAGTCCATCAACTTTTGCAGCCATTTGTATGTTATGGGAATCAAAGCATTCATCCATTTTTGTGCACAGAATATTCTTGTGGCTGTCAGAACAACACAGTGAAGTTTTGTTCTTTTACATCAATGGTTTACAGGGCTACAAATGGAAAATACTTTGTTTAAAAAAACAACATTAAGACATAATATTATCTGTTAAAAAAAACCATTTAAAATGTTCTCTTGAATTTCCAAATGCATTTATATGATTTTGATGGAATACAAAGTACAGATAAAAACTCCATTCAGACTAGATCTTGCTTTAACTGGGAAGGGATTAGCTTCCTGACTTAATTACTTCTCCAGTTTTGATATATGCTGTCAGGTTTTTCAGTCCACATATTTAGATATGGAATAAACAAGATCAAAGCCATCTAAGAATTAGGAGAATGCTATTTTAATCTCTGCAAATCATACCGCATATCAAAGGCAAAATTTATTAAAGTGAACAATATAAATGTGATATGTAAAGTCAGAACACTGTGTAGACAGCCTAAAGCATTTGGGGAGGGGAGCAACATTTTGCAATCTGTTTGATTTTTAAAGTGCAGTAAATTTAGAGAAATGTCTGGATTTCTTCTGGCTAACATCAGAGATCCCATGAAAACTGAGGAAACAAGTTGGTTATACATGACCTCCATCTGACAACTGCTTAACAACTGTTGTCTTCTCATAACATCATGATCCATGTTAATTAATCATTGTTTAGTTATCTGAAAGTTAATGTCATCCATAGACTCATCAGCTGATCGTTTAGCCTGGATTCACACAGCAACTCAAGCTAACTTTTATTTATTTGCTGTTGGGTTTGTTTATTTGATACTGAGTGTGTCACGGAAGTCTAAAACACTTTAGTCCTGGCAGCCAATTTGAACTGGATATAGAATAGAATAAGAGAAGAGAAGAGAAGAGAAGAGAAGAGAAGAGAAGAGAAGAGAAGAGAAGAGAAGAGAAGAGAAGAGAAGAGAAGAGAAGAGAAGAGAAGAACAGTTGGAAGGGACCTTGTAGGTCATCTAATCCAACCCCCTGCTCAAGCAGGAGACTATACCATTTCTGACAAATGGCTGTGCATTTTCTTCTTGAAAGCTTCCAGTGATGAAGCACCCACAACTTCTGAAGGCAAGCTCTTCCGTCGGTTGATTGTTCCCACTGTCAGATAATTTCTCCTTATTTCTAGGTTGAATCTCTCCTTGATGAGTTTCCATCCATTTTTAAATCCCTATTAAGTAATACTTGCAGTGAAGGGTATTCCAAATATCTATGAAGAGTCCCAATCATCCAGGTCATGGTTGTCCCAAAGGTGCTTTTCCAAAAGGCAACTGGACTTCGTGTGGTTTTCTTAATTCCTTGAAAACATTTCACTTCTCATCCAAGAAGTTTCTTCAGTTCTGACTGAATGATGGGAAAATGGAACAATTTATATTCTTTGCAGTCATTTGGTTATTATCAAAGAGCTAATAACCAACCTTCAGAGTGCTAACAGCTAGATGACTGCAAAGAATATAAATCTTTCCATTTTTCCACACCATTCAATCAGAACTGACAAAGCTGGTTGGATGAGAAGCGAAATGTTTTGAAGGAGGGAAAAAAAAAACAAGAAAGTCCAATTGCCTTTTGGAAAAGACCCTGGGGAGCTTATTTCAAAATTATCATTGAAGCACAGTGGGGAAAGCAGATTGGAGAATTTGTAGTTCTTCAGATGTTGCTGAACTAAAATTCCCAGTAGGTTTCACTCATCATTAGCATGTTGGGTGGGATTACTTGGTTGATTAATATCTGCAAGAGTTGCAGTTCTTATCCCTGACCTGAGATGATGGACCTGAATGAAAGCATGGATCCTGTTGAAGGCAGGACATTGATGTGTATCATGTTCTTTGTCCCAACTTTGAGAAACTGGCACAGAAAAGTGTTGGAGCCATCATTATTTTCATCTCCAAGAATGGCCTTGGCCTCGTGGAAGAAGGCATCTGTGGGGTGACCAGTGACATCACAAGCATTTGTGCTATAATGTCATGGAACATTTGACATGACTAAAGATTTTTGCTTGAGGTTCATTGCCTTCAGTTTGTTTTATGAAAGGAAGCCAAGAGTGTTGATTTTAATGCAGCTCTTGAATGACTAAAGTTAAAAAAAAAAACCCTCTCAGTTTGATGACTAAAGAGAGTGGTGTTTTTCTATGATATCTAAACATAGAATGAATCAATATAAAGTGAGAAAAAAAAACAGTTTCAGATCCTTGATGATGAACTGCATATGTTTCATTATTCAGTACATTTGCTAGTTTGAAATCTTTTGGTGTCTGTAGACCTCCCCAGTGTGGATGGAGCTGGTTATGTTGATCCCAGTTGAGACTTGCTTGATCAAAATGGAATATTGTGAAATTTCTCTTTGGAAACTCTGCCGCTGCCATCTTTTCAGGAGATAATACAGCTGGTAAATGAATTTTAAAAGAGCTGACATTCTAAATCTAAGCAAACAGCAGGTCACCTGCTGAGCCTGCCTTTACTCCAAATTTCCTGTCATTTAAAAGCAGCTTTCTGACTCAAAACAAGAAATCTGCACTATAGGCAGTGAATCAGAAGTCTCTTTCCAGCTTTCATCGATGCCAGTCAAGTTTCAACGCAGTGAGGAGGACTCTTGGTTCCACATCTGGAGAGACCTCACTGTGGGGCAGGAAATAAGGTGGATTCTCAAAACTTTCTTGGGTTCCACAGCAGTGGGAGTATGCTACCAGTTCGGACTGGTTCTTCTGAACCGGTAGTAAAAAAAAGCTGACGATCAGCTGAGAGGAGGAAAAAAAATCCTAAGCCGACAATCAGCTGAGAGGAAAAAGAAGTGAAAAGCATAAGACCGGCCCTCCCACATGCTCCTGTGCTTTTCTCTTCTTTATCTCTCAGCTGAAAGCTGTACACCATCATGTGATAAAGCATGCCCACCAAGCCACGCCCACCAAGCCATGCCAACCAAACTGGTGGTAAAACAATTTGAATTCCGCCACTATTCCAAAGAAGATCTCACCCAGTTCCACCTTGTTATCTCCACATCAACAATTCTGTTCACATGGACCTGCCCTGCAAGAATTCAGATTAAGACCTATCTGCCACTAAAGGGTCATCTGGATTGTTGCCACCCATAGATGTCACTCCAAGCCCAATAAGAACCATAGGAGAAAAGGAATGAGAAAGAGTAGAAGAAGTGAACATGGAGCCATCTTTGCTGCTCTCTATCTTTCTCCTCCTTGTGCACTTTGTGCTGGAAAGAAAGCACTGGGGAAATTCAGAGAGCCAATATGTGATGGTCAAGAGACACGTGAGTTTTGAAGAGCAGAAACGGGCCAGCTAAAAGAGGAAGAATTTCATGTGTAGTGGATGGCTGCATCTTCCCAGGGAAGGAAGAAGGAGCTCTGGTTCAGTGGACAAATGAATGGAAAGGGTGAGAGAAAGGGCAGGAGGAACAAAGTGTGAGAGATATCAATAATTGTATGGGTCTCTGGGAAAACCGGCACCTCCACATCTATTGTAACTGTTTGGCACTGTTCTGTGCAGGTACTCAATCACTCATCCTCCTAGATATAATTAGAATAGCAATAGCACTTAGATTTATATACCACTTTATGGTGCTTTACAGCCCTCTCTAAGCAGTTTTATAGAGTCAGCATATTTCTCCCAACAATTTTGGGTCCTCATTTTACCCACCTTGGAAGGACAGAAGGCTGAGTCAACCTTGAGCCTGGTGGGATTGAACTACCAAATTGCAGGCAGCTGATAGTCAGCAGAAGTGGCCTTCAGTGCAGCATTCTAACCACTGTGCCACCGAGGCTCTTATAATCAACAAATAATCAACAATTATTTGTTTTAGGCTTTAAAATTTCTTCTCATACTTGATGTTGGTTAAATAATGATGTTACTGATAAATGCTATTGTTTCATTCATGGTCATTTTAAAAATTAAAAATAAAAAACCAAATTTGAAAACTCATATTCTCGTAGACATCAGCATGCCAGGTTAAAAAAAGAAGCACTCTTTTATTTATTTTTTCCTTCCCTCCCCCTTTTTTTTCTTCTTCTTCTGTTTGAAAAACCTTCTCAAATTGTATTTTGATTAGTTGTCTTTAATATTTAACATCTTGCGAGTCACTCAGTAAAGAAAGCTGCTGGAGAGAGGAAAGAATGTGCTGCTGACCAAATGCATTTATAATGCTATGAAGCTGATATGTAATTGATTTTAGTTTCCATAAAAGGATTATGTTAACTTTCCTTAATCCATATATTAGGGTTTTGTGAAGTCTGCTGCATTTCGCAACAGAGAAGCAACGTTTCTTTCTGGTCATCAATTTTTTATGTGAATATTATAAGATTATCTCTTGGTCTAAGTACCAATTACTGGGGAACCAGACTGAAAAATGAGAACTAGATGGGGGGATCCTTAAACATCATCACATGGAAGTAAATCAGCAAAGGGTCATCATATGATATTTCTCTTTTGACCCTCAGGTGATGATGTCATGCTATTATGTCATGAAAATGTATCTCTCCTAAAAGAAAAAAAACTGCAGCTAAATCACAGATGGTTGAATATTGGTCTGGAAGAAATACGTCAGCCTATCAATTCCCCGGGATTCCAAACACCTAACACACCTTGAAGACTTCTTTTATCCTGATGGAAAGCTGCCTTTATGGGTGTTGGCCCTGCAGAAAACCAGAACCAAATGGAGAAAGGAGATGGGGGTGGCAATAATTATAGCTGTCCTAGCTGTCCACTTGAGTGGGCAGTGGGAAGCCTGCATTGCATCTCGTTTTCCTGGGCAACTGGAATATCTCCTTCACTAATGGTGGAATGTATCTGAACCCACAAAGAGTCCAAGAATCAAAGAAGGAGAATGAAAGGCTCAACATGTTTTCTCCCTCCCTCCTGTTCTTCACCTCCAAACTGTCCAGGAATTTCCTTCTTGCTAATGGCCAGACTTGTGAACGCTCGCCACATGGCATCTACTTCATCCCCAATTCTGGGCTGCGTTAACAAAGGAAAAGAGGAAGGGGGTCACCTTATTCTCCAAACACCAGAGCGGAGGACAAGAAACAATGGAGGGAAACTACTCAAGGAGAGAAGCAACCTGGAATTAAGGACAAAGTTCTCAACAGTGAGAACAATTAACGAGAAATTGTGGTTGCTTCATCACTGGAACTTTTTAAGAAGACACTGGAAAGTCACTTGACTGGAATGATATAAGGTCTCCTACTTGAGCAAGGGCTGGACGAGAAGATCTCCAAGGTTCTATTCTATTCTATTCTATTCTATTCTATTCTATTCTATTCTATT
>NW_020769335.1:4859280-4876601 GCF_900518735.1 Pseudonaja textilis | reverse complement strand
TCTCTTCTCTTCTCTTCTCTTCTCTTCTCTTCTCTTCTCTTCTCTTCTCTTCTCTTCTCTTCTCTTCTCTTCCCTTCCCTTCCCTTCCCTTCCCTTCCCTTCCCTTCCCTTCCTTTGTATTGTATTCCATTTCATTCCATACTATTCCTATTCCTACTCTACTCTACTCTATTTTCCAGCCTTTATTACTTTAGAAGTAACTCCAGACAGGAAACATACATCATATTCTTTCCCCTCCTATTTTCCCACAAAAGCAATCCTACGGAGGTGGGTTGGGCTGAGAGTATGGCACTGGGCCAAGGTCATCCAGCCTGCTTTCATGCCTAAGGAGAGACTAGATCTCAGAGCCTCCTGGGGATTGGTCCAAAGTTCATGCCTAAGACAGGACTAGAGTTCACCATCTCCTTTTTTCCTAGCCCGGTACCTTCACAACTAAACTGAATTTGGCTTAGTTAGGTTTAGTTAGGGTTGCTCATTAACAGAGAAAGAACGCACACACACAAACACACATTTATCTAAGCACCATTTGCAGGGAGTTGTTGCTATTGTTGTTTATCAGAAGTTTCTGCATCCTACTGGGGGGTAAATATTTCTTTGAGCAGGAGCCAGAAATGGATAAGTTACCAGTGAGGCTGTGGATGGCGGAAACATTGGAACATAAAAGGAAGGTCAGCAAATGGAACCAGTGGAGCATAGAGAAGAACAAGCCGGAGTTAATGTGAACGACCACTCTAATAGACTCTCACTTCTCGTAGAAAATCTCTACCTTCCAAATACTTCCACTCCTACATCGGTCCGAACGTGGAACACATACACTCCTTAAATATTTTTGCAACATTTAGAATTAATTTCAAGTTATAGGTTTATCAGTTATGGTCCAGAACTTGTATTAAATTCTGTGATCCATAAAACTTCTTTTTCCTTTTTTGAATGACACATAGTTTAGTTTTTCATTTAGAGGCTATTAAAGTGTTCGCAAAAGTTATGTCGGGAGAGAGAGAGAGAGAGAGAGAGAAAAAAAAATATGATTGAAAGTCCTCAGACACTGCGCAGAATATAAAATCCCTTTGTAGGCTTTTTATGGCACTTGAAGCACGAGCCTTAAAGGTTTAATGTGACTGACTTTTATACAGTGCTTTTTAATTTTTGATTCAGGTTATGGTGCTGCAAATGAACTGTGACATTTTAAAAAAAGGAACCAGGCTGGAACTGGTTTTTGAGGGGGCTGCAACCCTTCGTGAAGCCTTCTCGCAACCTGCCTCAACTTATCGCCCGCTATGCCCTGGATGCTGGACCACACGTTGATGTCCGCTGAATCAGTGATGGGATTCAAATTTTTTACTACCAATTCTGTGGGCGTGGCTTGGTGGGCGTGGCAGGGGAAGGTTACTGCAAAATCCCCATTCCCTCCCCAACCCACTGACCTGCTTTCCAGCTCCGTTTGTTGCAGGGCAACAAAGGAAGACCCAGCCAGTCAGCTGGGACTCAGGAGGCAGCGAGTAGATGGGGGCATGGCCAGTCAGAATTGGTACTTGCCAGTTCTCCAAACTACTCAAAATGTCCACTACTGGTTCTCCAGAACTGGTCAGAACCTGCTGAAGACCACCTCTGCACTGAATCAAGTTGATCCCCAAATCAAACAAGATCTGTTTCTCTTCTGTTTAATCGTGTCTGGTTCTCGGAAACTGCCCAGACCATAGGTCTTGTGTGGTTTTTTCCATAGTGGTTTGCTGTTATTGCTTTCTTTTTCAGGCTGAGAGAAAGTGATTGACCCAAGATCACCCCCACTGGCTTTATGCTCGAGGGGAGACTAGATATTTCCCATGGGTTTGGGAAAAAATCTTTACCAAAACTCCACAATGGTTAATTAAAAGGCTGTGTTTCATTCCCCAAACTAGGTAACCTCATCGGTGCTGGCACTGAAACATCTGCAAGAAAACAAGCTCAGAGAGCACCAAGGGCCCCTCATGTCAACCTTGAGCTACAAATATTCTCCTTGCCTGCCTGTCTGCCTGCTGCCTATTCCCCCTCTCTCAACAGAATAGAACAAGGGTCTTCAAACTTGGCAGGTTTATGACTTGTGGACTTCAATTCCCAGAATTCCTGAGCTAAGATGACTGGGAGAAGAATCCTGGGAGCTGAAGTCCATAAGTCTTAAAACTGTCAAGTTTGAAGACCCCTGGAATAGAATAACGGAGTTGGAAGGGATGTTGAAGGTCATCTAGTTCAATGGTTGCCAACCGGTGGGCCGTGAGAAAATTTTGGTGGGCCGCAGAGAAATCTCACCCCAAGAGCAGCCTCCCCAAAGCAATTAATCCAGGCTGCGCAGATACACAAGTGCTGCGCCGCCCACATGGCCCACGGGAACCCTCCCCATGCACTCACTCCTTACCCGGTAAACTTGCCTGCTAAATTTCTATTTTTCCTTTTTCTGACCATCATCTGTTCTCTGTGCCGGGAGATTTAGATTAGCTAGGAAGCAGAAAATGGTTGGATTTCTTGCTTTCCAGCTAGTCTTTAGATCTCTGGCTCTGCTTTTAAGTACAGCTGAACCTCCCTTAGGACTGAAGGTTTTCTTGCAAGCAAATTCAACGCAGACTCATGGCAAGCAAATTTGAGAGACTGAGCTAGCTGATGGCAGATAGATAGATAGATAGATAGATAGATAGATAGATAGATAGATAGATAGATAGATAGATAGATCATTGAATGATTCTGTGAGCAACTCAATCTGCCTGCCTGCTTTGCCTGATTTTGGGTAAAAGTTGCTCTTTTTTTATAAACAAAATCAATATTTACATCAATATTTATAATATTTACATACAAACCATGCCCAGCTAGTCACGTGACCACCAAGCCACACCTTCAAATTAGGCCACACCCACAGAACCAGTTAGTGGTCTCTGGGATCTAAGATTATGAGTTTGGTGGTCCCTGGGGTCCAAAAGGTTGGCGACCCCTGATCTAGTTCAACTCTGCTGAAGCAGGAGACCCTACACCATTTCCAAGAGATGGCAGTCCTGTCTCTTCTTGAAAGCTTCCAGTGATGAAGCTCCCACATCTGTCTGTCTATCTTCTATCATCTCTCAATCTACCTATTAACCTACCCATCTATATACCTATCATCCATCCATCTATCCACCCACTCACCCACCCACCCACCTACCTACCTACCCACCCACCCACCTATCCATCCACATATCTATTAAATATTTAAAACGCTCTCTAGCTTTGTGATATATAGAAAAGGATGTAGGGCAGGAAACCCCCCAGGGGATGACAGATATTGGCAGGCACCCTTGATTTAATTTAGTGCCTGGATAAGTTATCCAAATGCTTGGCTGCTGCTGCTGTTGATGTCCCTAATGCTGCTCACGTACCTTTGCCTTTAAAAGTGTATCAGTGACTCCTCTTAAGTTCCCAGAAAAGCGATCAGGTTTCAGATTGCAGCGTTCGACTTCAACGCGATCCCTCTAATAGGGAAAATGGCTTAAAACAAGTGGGCCCTCTCGGTCAGCAGAAATGCAGTGCGCTCCCACCTTTCCGTTCCAAAAGGCCGGCTAAATAAATTACATTTTATTCATAAAGGACACACCTGGGATGGGAAACAACAATGCAAATAAGAATCCATTCTTCTTGTAATTAACTCTCAGCTCTACCATAATTTGGTTGCAATGAGAATTAAAAGACACCTCCCTTACTCACACGGCGTAAATACAAGCGATGGGATTTCGTACAGAAAATTGCCTTGTGGCATTTTTTTTCTTTTTTTTGCAAAATAACCGTTATTGATCTTGATTTGTACATGTTAAACTGTGGTTCCTTGGGTATATATATATATATATATATATATATATTCCAGCAGAAGTCAATAATGTGCCATAATTTCACATGATGCTAATAAAATAACTCAAACGAAAATTCATTTTGCTTACTTGTTTCCTTCTTAAAAGAGAAACAAAAGGGGGAAAGAAAGAGAGAGGTGAAGACAATCTCTCTCTCCCCCCCGCCTTCACCCTGAACATGTGCATACCAGGCATATTTATAAAACAATTCGGATTGATTTTGTAGTTATTTTAAAAAGAACCCATTGATTGTGGGATCATTCTTCACAAAAACGCACTTCTGCAGTCAGCTGATATGGATAATGGCCGTGAATTGCAGGATAGGGTTCCTTTGATGGCTTTGGGGCAGCAGGTTTCCTAAAGACCCCTCTCTAGATCTCCCACCTGATAGTTGTAAATCATTTTTTTATTTCTCCCATCAAAATATTCCCTTGGTATTCTTCTCAGGGCAGCAGTACTGCCTGAAATCTCCTTTCTCAGGATCAGAAGATAATGTCAGCATTCCAGCAACCCTCCATTCCGTCCAATAACTTCAAGACAGACATCTCTCAAAAGTTCCTTTTATTTGGATAATAACTGGCACAACTGTGGAATCCCAAATCTGAAAATTCCAGGCTTCCCTACAATAAGTAAAAACTACAAACCCATCCCCTGTACCCATCATCACATCATATGGCCCAATCACCATCCGTCTGAAGTTAAGACTTCCTGTCACTTATGCACAACACGACCTGACCTTGAATCAGAAAAAGAATGTTATTATGTCTAACTAGATATGCTCCAATACATCCCCCCTCCCACTTTCCCAGGCTCAATTGTGGCAGCGTGGGAGCATCAGATCTCTATATGGCTTCCAAAGCTGACAGATAACTTTTGGATTCTTCTAGATCTGGGGTGTGAAACTCAATTTCATTGAGGGCCACATCAGGGTTGTGTTTGACCTCGGGAGCTGGGGTGGGTGTGGCTAGATTGACATCACTCATGTCGGGGTCACCTGTGGTGGCCCAAGTGCTTGGCCAGCGAAAACGGGCTCCTGAGTTCCATTTCTGGCTGCGATGGTCTCCTGCAACCTTCTGCCAGTGAAAATGGAGCTCGGTCTTTCATTATTTCCAAGGCAGCCCCATGGGCCAGGTCTAAGCACCCTGCGGGCCAGAATGATTTGACACCTCTGTTCTAGATCAAGATCAGTGTCAGCTTTGGAAGCCATTTTTTACTTGAAAGCTTCGAGGCCGCTACAGGTAGTGCCTGCGAATTTGGGAGGGGGGGATTTCATAGTGAGGTAGAAGATTACACTCAACAACATTCTTTCTCAGAGAGTCAAGGACATGTTGGCCTGCACCTGGAGGGGAGTGACTGGAGGGATGTCTCCAGTTGGGACGAAGAATTGATTGGGCCATGTGATGGACTGATGGATGCAGGGGATGGATCTTTGATTTTCTTTTGGGAGGGGAAAACCCGGAACTCTCTGATTTGGGTTTTCCAAGATGTGCCAATATGACAACTCTAATTAATATTTGAGGAAATGTTTGTCTTTGAGTTTATTGGGTTGGGGTTAGTTAGTTGGAATGATGACAATCATAACTACAGAAAATATTATTTGGGGAGGAAATCCCTGAAGTTGGTGTGGCAAGAATTGGTACATTTCAATGATTCTCTACCTAAGTAACTTGCTCTGGTTAACGAAGCTGCTTGGATGAGCAGCGAAAGGTCTCAAACTAATAAAAAAGTTAGTCCAGTTGCCATGATTCAACCTTTAGATCTTTGCCTGAATGATTGAGAGTCTTCATCAATGTATCAGAACTCAGGTAGACCTCGATTTACAACAGTTCATTTAGGGACCGCTTGAAGTTACAACAGAACTAAAAAAAAAGTGTGTTGTTCACACTTATGACTGTTGCCGCATCCTTGTGGTCAAAATTCAGGCACTTGGCAACTGCTCATATTTATGATGGTTGCAGTATCCCAGGGTCGTGTGATTGCAACCCGCTGACAAACAGATTCATTTAACAACTGGGCTACCACCCCAAAGGTACTTTTTCAGGAGGCAACTGGACTTTCTTGTTTTCTCTTTGAAGACATTTCCCTTCTCATCCAAGAAGCTCTGACTGGAAGGATTTATGTCCCATGCAAACAGCTGGTCATTTGCATCCTTTTAGAAAGTTGTTAAGGCCACTTGGAGATATATCTGTGTCCTCAGGCCCTTTGCACTACTCAGGTGACCCTGAGAACACAGATAAATCTCCAAATGGCCTCAACGACCTTCTAAAAGGATGCAAATGATCAGCTGTTAACTATTGTCAACGAGGGCATATAAAACCTTTGCCAGACCAATTCTCAAACACAACCTGTCTGCCTGGAACTCACACCGTATATCAGACATTAACACAATCGAGAGGGTTCAGAGGTACTTCTTGAGAAAAGTTCTCCACTCCTCCACTCACAATAGAATTCCCTATGTCTCCAGGCTTGAAATTTTGGGCCTGGACAATCTGGAACTGCACCGCCTGAAGTCAGATCTAAGAATAGTCCACGAAATTACCTGCTACAACACCTTGCCTGTCAACGACTACTTCAGCTTCAACCGCAATAACACACGGGCAAACAATCAATACAAACTCAAAGTAAACTGCCCCAAAGTCGATTGCACAAAATACAGCTTCGACAACAGAGTGGTCAATGCCTGGAATGCCCTCCCCGACTCTGTTGTTACAGCCTCAACCCCTCACAGCTTCAACCCCAAACTGTCTACCGTGGACTTCACCCCATTCCTAAGAGGTCCTTAAAAAGGGCACACCAGCGTGCCTACTGTCCCTGTCTTACTGTCCACATTTATCTGTATTTACTTCCTTTGTTCATGTTTATGTGCAAACCTAACACTTGTCTTCTTATACATGTTTGACAAACAAACAAACAAATAAAATAAATAAAAATAAGACAGAGAAGATGGAGAAGACTGACATTTGGGGACAAAAGTCCCCAAAGGGGCAACCCATTTCATTTGGAGGGGTATTATTCAAGATCTCACTTCCCTTGTTACGTGGAATACAATTGTCAAAATTCACCCCTGGAGAAGAGGAGGCAGAGAGAGGCAAATCAACTTAGCTATGCTTAAGAAACCTATGATCCACCAATGGGATCTTTTGAGCTTCTTTATGGCTTACACATCTCCTCTTGTCTCGGGGGAAATACACAGATTCCAGCCCACATCTCTCCCATTCATTAAAATGTCCCCTCCCTACTCCGGCCTCTGATTTCATTATCCATGCTATTGACATGTCTCCCTTGCTGGGAACAAAGGAGCAGCTTGTCTGCTCAAAAGGACACCTGCCGAAAAGATGCAACTCTTACAAAGGCGGGGATTGAAAAACCCATCCCCACGTAGGCTGCCCGCAATTACTTCTGCCGGTGTTAGCAGACGGTCCACTTTGAGCCCGAGACATTCCTAAGTGAAGATTAGCCCAAATTATGTTTTATTGCTAAAGGCCCGTTCGGCTGGCCTAAACTTCATCTGGTCCGGAGCCTAATGGAATTCAATCCAAGGGATTAATATGTGGCTTATGACATGAATGGAGGTCCTGTATCTTACAGCCGGCCTTCCAAGGCGATCGGATAACTGAAGGCTGGAAGATGCCCGTAGAACAGCACGGAGAAATGTTATTGTCTGGTTGAATGCTTAAATTAAATGCCGTCCCCCCCATTTATTTATTTGCAGGTCAGCCTGTGGAAGAGAAGGATGAAAGAACAACCCTTTTCCTTCAAGAAGATCAGAGCAGGTTTCTGTAATGGTTGTGGGTCTTCCCACCCTTCGGACCCTAGAAATCCCAGACTCTATTTGCACGCGAGAGTTTTAAGTGCTAGGATGTCACTTATAGCTGTGCTTACTCCATGCAAATCCCAGTTCCAACTACAGGCTTAGTTTGTGCTTGAGCTGAAGACTGTAGACGTTCAGTTCACAAGTTCCTGTGATGCCTTCTCCAAGCAGCTATTATAAACCCAGGAATCCTGGCCAAACTAAAAATAAACCCCAAGATCTACTGCAAATGACAACCAGGACATGGTCTCTATTATCTTCAAAGAAGCAATGCTTCTAATCAATATGATCCCTATGCTGTAATTGTGTCTTATCAGTTGTTCTTGCAAAAGTTTTTGGACTTGCAAGCGAAGAAATGAAATAATTTAGGACTCTTTAGGTTAGAAAACAGAACAGAAGATAACTTTCTTTAGAAAAGGTCTATCTTTCTGCTTAAAAATTCTTTTATGACCGTATAACACCTTAATTCAGGGTACAGTCAGGGCGACTGGATGGAGCTAAGAGTTTACTGGCATGGTGGCCTAGAAGTGAAGCCTCCCACTCATAAGGTTGAGAGTTCAGTCTTAGATAGCGGCAGATGTTTCCTAGGGCACAAAGAAAAAATATCTGCTGTGAACTCCACAAAAGCGTCAAGAAAAAGGGAATCCAGCCAGTAAACGATCAACTCCATCCAGTTGCCAATCTCCTTGCTTAAATTATTTATTTCTCCTAATCAATTGAATCTCAATAATTGGGAATGATACGACTACCAGCATTTCAGGTAAATAGAGATTCCTGTTTTGGCTGGTTGGCAAAGGGGAGATGAAACTTTCCCATATTAATTAAGGGAGAAAATGCAAAGGAAAGAGAGCTGAAATCTCATTTTCTGAAAATTTAATGGAGAAGCGTTAATTGCAGCTTTGGGCAAAACGTCTCACATACTGCAAACCTTTTGGTATGTTATTAAAAGCCCTCCACAAGTTAATACAAGCATTCTACTAATTGATTGGGTAGAAATCCAAGTGTGTTTTCTCTTGTTAGCACACAGGGTTGTTTCCATTTCATTGGGTTACTACCCAATCGTACTCAACATGTTGTCTCCCAGTCAAAACTACTTAATTCCGGAAGGTAACTGGAGATACAAGTGTTCTTTTAATTCTCACTAAGATCTTAAAAGAAACTTGCTCCTGGGGAGGAAAGCTACGGCAAATCTAGATAGCACACTACAAAGCAGAGACATCATCCTGTCAACAAAAGTGCATATAGTCAAAGCTGTGATTTTCCCAGTTGCAATGTATGGCTGTGAAAGTCGGACTATAAGAAAGGCTGAGCACCAAAGAACTGAGGCCTTTGAACTATGGTGCTGGAGAAGACTCCTGTGAGTCCCTTGGACTGCAAGGTGATCAAACCGGTCAGTCCTAAAGGAGATCAACCCTGATTGCTCCTTAAAAGGCCAGATCCTGAAGATGAAACTCAAAAACTAAATTTTGGAAATGCCACCAGACACCCGCAACATATTACCACATGTGGTGGTCATGTACTGAAGCTAAAAGATATTGGACAAAAATACACATATGGTTGGAAAAGATGATAAAATAACATATATACCTAAAACCTGAAATATTCTTGTTAGGGATGATACCTGAAAGTTATAGTAAAGAAAAGACATATTTAACCATTCATGTATTAACTGCAGCTAGAATAGTATTTGCTCAAAAGTGGAAAAGTGAAAAGATTCCAACATAAGAAAATGTAATTAGGAAAATATTGGAATCTGCAGAAATGAATGGGTTAACACCGGCAATTAAAGGAAAAGAACAAACTGAATATTATATGATATGGGAATCATTTTATCAATGGTTGGAAAAGAAAAATGGAAATTAGAAATTAAATATATGAACATAGAAGATATATAAAACATACATGAATATATTAACATAGAGGGGAAGGAGTTAAGAAGGAGATGGTTATAATAAGATATGTATACTAGTTCAAAATAAGAATGTAATGCAATTGTTGTTCTTATGGTAAGAAAATTGTATTAACCACAAATAGTATGCACAAGATATATGTACCCACACCGTACAAGGAAAGATGGAATGTTTGTTAAATAAATTAAGTTTATTACAAAAGAGAAAAAGAAAGTCAAATACTTCGGCCACCTAATGAGAAGAAAGGACTCACTGGAGAAGAGCCTAAGGCTGGGAAAGATTGAGGGCAAAAGAAAAAGGGGACATCAGAGAATGAGGTGGCTGGATGGAGTCCCTGAAGCAGTAAGCATGAGCTTAAATGGACTCTGGAGGATGGTAGAGGACAGACAGGCCTGGAGGCACATTGTCCATGGGGTCACGATGGATTGGACACGACTTTGCAACTAACAACCACAGAAGTCATAATGCTTAGTTAGCTAAGATCGGCTACCCCAGAAAAGATCACCACAGCCAATTTTTTTAAAGGAAGGTGGGGTTTCCTCCATACACATCACCTATGCATTGGGGCAGTGCGTCTTTGTGCACGGAGGATATGGCGATAGAGAAAAATGTTATGAAAGGCCAGGAAATACTTTTCTACTTTCGTGAAAATAAATTGTTTTGGAAGCACATGGGAGGAAGCTTTCCAATAAAGGGGATGGAATTAAAATTACCATGTCCATTGGAATAGCAGCCATATTGCAAAGAATGGTTGAAGGCAAGAGAAAGCAAGGAGAGGATCCCTCTATGTCAGCCCTTCAAAGGCATGGCCAGGAAACACACCATTTCAGGTAGGGTAAAGAAGCAGAATCTCGCCCCAAAATCCCACGCTTGCTTTGGACATCTCTGGACAGTGCAAACTCTCCCAAATGGCTCTCGCAAACCTTAAGCAACATTGGCTGTAAATCAGGCTTGACCATTCATGCTCAAGGGAGTTGCCAGTTGTATTTCCATGCTGGCTCTCCTTTCTAAAGCCCTTTGTGGCTCAAGGACCTGAGTACCTGCAAGGCCATCCTATCTTGGTAGCATCTGCCTGTCCGGCAAGGTCTGGTATGGAGGTTTTGTGGTGGATTCCAACTCTTATGGACCCACTGCAAGATCTTAAACCCAGGTGTTCCTGTTGGTGGATTCCCCACCCCTCAAGAAAACAGGCAAGGAAGTTCCCTTCAGAGTTTGGGTTCCAGGTGATCAACCAGGTGACCTGGAAGCCCTAGGATGACCCCTGCTTCTCCTCTATATGGAATTTTAATCTGATTTCTTATATTTATTTTCTAATGTATTTAAAGGAGGATAAGGCTTCTGAGAAGTTGGTGTTCCAAGGATCCAGACATCAGCCAGGAATGACCCTCTAACAGATCTAGAGTAGGCAAGATGGCTAAGGAGACATTGCCTCTCAGATCCCCAGGGAGCACTTCCTTCACAAGGGTCATCATCATTAGCACCATGGACCAAACGCTTGAAGCAGGCAGGCTTACTCCTGATGAAAGGAACACATGGACATCCAGCCTTTCAGGACTGTCATCTTCTTCAGGGATATTTCAAATTATCTACATCTGTTTCGTAACTTTTATTCTCCCGTCCCTCATCCGGCGAATCTGGAAGGATAACTGCCAGAACAGATTCTGTGCTTACACACACATACAAAAGTTAGTGCAACGAAATCTTGTTATAAAGCCTTCTTTCAGCTTGGATGTCAAGGGTTGGTTGCCATCTGGTGGAACACGTTGAGAACACTAAATAGTAGTTTAGCAAATGCAGGACCTGACCATGTTTTTCAGATGCTTGTATCAAATACGATGGTTACCCTGCATGAATTTGCCAGCTTTTTATTTTGAAAACATTGAACTATCAAAAGGGTGAGGCTTGATAGCTGGGCCTACTTCTTCAGAGGCAAATAAATATTTCACAGAAGTCTACTTTTTCCAAAGTGAAAAGCTGATGAAAACATTTGTGGAAAAATATTATATTGCTCCTTTGGTTTCTTATTTCTCTGACCAGCCTCTGATCACTCACTTCTTAGAAAGGTTTTTTTTTTTTTACTGGATTGCTTGGCTATTTTTTAATGTTGCAATACTGTTTTTGAGTTTTCAATCTCCCCTTCTCCTTTTCTATATTTTAGCATCTTCTTCTGCAGTTGCCTTCCTCAACACGCACATACACGCAAAGCAGGTAACATCCTTTGGAACACAAAGTTGATTTGCAAATTACTTAGAAACTTCCATCTTTTCATCAGATCCATCAGTGTCAGAGGCATCACATAAGGACAAAAAAAAAATGCAGAAAGGTAGGACCTGACTATAATTTTCAAAGGACAGATACACATTTCAACAAAATGACACTTGTCCCAGCCATTAATGATGTAGACAAAACAGTTATGTGCACAAGGACTGCTTTTATTTACCATAAAGCAAACTCCAGTTCTTGAAATGTTTAACACTTACAGGTTCCAAAAATTATGTCGTGAAAATACATCACACTGGGGAAAACAAGGTTGTTTTCTTTCAGGCTACATTTAACAAAAGATAAACACAGAGTTTTGCCAGTATTAATAGCACACAATCCAATAAGATTAGTTTAATGGCAAGACCAACCATTTTTTTATATGAGAAAAAAAAAGTATTTAAAGCAAACATGTTTTTTTTTCATAAACACATTAAAAGCTTTACCTTTTTTATTTATTTATCATCTCTTTATTATTTTACAAATAAGGCAGAGAATGTATTCAACACACCTCCCTCCACCTATTTTCTCCACAACCACTACCCTATAAGCTGGGTTGAACTTAAGAGAATGATTGCCCTAAAGTCACCTAGCTGGCATTCATGGCTAAGGCAGGACTTGAACTCTTTCTAGTCTGGTGGTTTTAACCACTAGACCAAACTAGCTCTGATAATATATCTTCATCGCATATTTTTTCTTACTGGTGATTTAAGTACAACTTTCCATTTTCATTAGATGTACATTTCCCTGTGAAACTGAGAGAACAAGTCAGGGATATCTTTTGCAGCGTTTTGATGAGCTGACATTGTTTTCATAGTGTGCAATAGCCATTTGCACACTATGGCTAAGGAGCAGCATTTACAAAGCTTGATCAACAAGCACGATTGTAATAAAAGTTTGCAAGATTCTTTAGTCCAAAAGACATTGTTTCATTCAGGACCAGATTGGTTCAAAATACACTGCTGAAAAAAATAAAGGGAACACTTAAACAACACAGTGTAACTCCAAGTCAATCACACTTCAGTGACATCAAGCTGTCCACTTAGGTAGCAACACTGATTGACAATCAATTTCACATGCTGTTGTGCAAATGGAATAGACAACAGGTAGGAAGCATAGGCAGTTAGCAAGACATCCCCAATAAAGGAGTGGTTCTGCAGGTGGTGACCACAGACCACTTCTCAGTTCCTATGCTTTCTGGCTGATGGTTTGGTCACTTTTGAATGCTAGCGGTGCTTTCACTCTACTGGTAGCATGAGACGGAGTCTACAACCCACACAAATGGCTCAGGTAGTGCAGCTCATCCAGGATGGCACATCAATGCGAGCTGTGGCAAGAAGGTTTGCTGTGTCTGTCAGCATAGTGTCCAGAGCATGGAGGCGCTACCAGGAGACGTGGAGGAGGCCGTAGGAGGGCAACAACCCAGCATCAGGACCGCTACCTCCGCCTTTGTGCAAGGAGGGACAGGAGCACTGTCAGAGCCCTGCAAAATGACCTCCAGCGGGCCACAAATGTGCATGTGGCTGCTCAAACAGTCAGAAACAGACTCCATGAGGGTGGTATAAGGGCCCGACGTCCACAGGTGGGGATTGTGCTTACAGCCCAACACCGTGCAGGACCATTTGGCATTTGCCAGAGAACACCAAGATTGGCAAATTCACCATTGGCACCCTGTGCTCTTCACAGATGAAAGCAGGTCCACACTGAGCACATGTGACAAGGTCTGGAGACACCGTGGAGAATGTTCTGCTGCCTGCAACATCCTCCAGCATGACCGGTTTGGCAGTGGGTCAGTAATGTTGTGGGGTGGTATTTCTTTAGGGGGCCGCACAGCCCTCCATGTGCTCGCCCAAGGTAGCCTGACTGCCATTAGGTATGTGAGACCATATGCTGGTGCGGTTGGCCCTGGGTTCCTCCTAATGCAAGACAATGCTAGACCTCATGTGGCTGCAGTGTGTCAGCAGTTCCTGCAAGACGAAGGCATTGATGGTATGGACTGGCCCGCCCGTTCCCCAGACCTGAATTCAATTGAGCACATCTGGGACATCATGTCTCGCTCCATCCACTGACAAGTTGCACCACAGACTGTCCAGGAGTTGGGGGGTGCTTTAGTCCAGCTGTGGGAGGAGATCCCTCAGATGATCACCTCATCAGGAGCATGCCCAGGTGTTGTAGGGAGGTCATACAGGCATGTGGAGGCCACATACACTCATTTTGACTTGTTTTAAGGACATTACATCAAAGTTGGACCAGCCTGTAGTGTTTTTTTCCACTTTAATTTTGAGTGTAACTTCAAATCCAGACCTCCATGGGTTGCTAAATTTGATTTCCATTGATAATTTTTGTGTGATTTTGTTGTCAGCACATTCAACTACGTAATGCACAAAGTATTTAATAAGAATATTTCATTCATTCAAATCTAGGGTGTCTTATTTTTGTGTTCCCTTTATTTTTTTGAGCAGTGTATATATTTTTTGGCGTAATACTATTCCAGTATTGGAGGGGCTGCCAGAAGGAAAAGGGGTGGGGTCAACTTATTTTCCAAAGCACCAGAGGGCAGGACAAGAAACAATGGATGGAAACTAATCGAGAAGCAACCTGGAATTAAGGAGAAACTTCCTAACAGTGAGGATAACTAACCAGTGGAACAGTTTGCTTTCAGAAGTTGTGGGTAGTTCGTCACCAGAGGTTTTTAAGAAGAGACTGGGTATCCACTTGTCTGAAATGGTCTAGGGCAGGGGTGACAGCTTTAAGCCTTGTGGACTTTAACTCCCAGAATTCCTTCTTCAGTCATATTAGCTCCGGGATTCTGGGAGTTGGAGTCCACAAGTCTTAAACTTGCCAAGTTTGAAGACCCTTGGTCTAGGGGCTCCTGCTTGCGCAGGGGATTTGACTAGATGATCTCCAAGCTCCCTTCCAGCTCTATTCCGATTGACTAAAACGATGCTGTTTCATTTTAGTTCTATTTTCGGAACTGCAACATGTAAACTTCATTCTTAACCTGAAGGTTAAATATGTTGGTGGTGCAACTGGATACATTTGAATTTGAAATTTATTTTTTGACCTTTTTTTTCACAGTATAAGCAATTGTTTTAACTACAAAACAGCCAGCAAATTGGAAATATACAGGAAATAAACCTTTAAAAATTAATCCACCGTAGTGAACTCCTTCATGAAGATGTCCATCTTCTAATGTTAAGTCCATTGGCTACATCTGAACGATAGTCAGCATTTTATCAAATATGAGGCACATGGTTCAACTGGGTCAATAAAAGAAATGTCTGTTAATACATAAGATTTTTAAAACATATGCAAGGATACAAAATGCATTTTGAAAAATAGTTGGTTATTAAGTATTTAAAAAGCACTATATTTTCTACATCTGTGAGAAACTTACACAACATCTTCAACAAAAATCTTCTAGGAATAAAAGGCAAAATCTTCTAATTCTCAGGAGCTTCATGTCAGTGAAAAAAAAAAAATCTTCTCCTGATTTAACTTGTCATATTGTCAGCAGCCTAGGAAAAAGGATTTTGATTATACCAGGGTAGGTTCATAAGCTGCTGCAAATTAATAGCAACATACCAAACATTTATTGCAACCGTCCTGTCTAAAATGCCTGTGGAAATCATGCTGCCCAAGAGCTGCCAATTCATTGGGAAATATACCACATTTTTCAGATATAAGACACTTTTTCCACACACCCCACCCACGGAAAAGTGAGTGGAAATGCCTGTGCGTCTTATGCACCAAATGTTGCCGAAACCCTGCCCACCCTTCGGCCTCCACCCTTGGGCCCCTGCCTCCCAGCAATTGGCCTCCTTGCAGCAAACTGCCTGTTTCAGCTTTAGCCCTGCCTGATTAGCACAAGCCTCCGACCATCCGCTGTTTCAGGCTGCAGGGACTGCCATTGCAATAATGCACCCCATTTTCGGCCTCCACATGCCATTTTTGGCCTCTGTGCACCCCATTTTTTGCCCATCCCATTCCACCCGGAATGTGCTGATCTAGAATAAAGGAAAGGGGTGCTTAAGGCTTGGGGGGCAGGCAAAGAGGATCTGGGGATAATAGAGGGGCTCTTAGAGAAGGGGGGGGGAGGTGCCTGAGGCTTGGGGGGGGCAAAATGTCTGGGGCAGAGGGGATCTAGAAGAAGGGGGAGGGGTGCTGGAGGCCTATGGGGGGGGCAAAGAGGGTCTGGGAATAGAGGGATTAAGGAATTGCTTCTCCGGCCTGGGATGGGGGTGGGGTGGGGGTCTCCCGGCATCCCCGCCGCCAAAGGAGCCGGCGTCACGGGCCGCCCTCTTCCCCGCACCTTCAGGGCCTCGGAGGCCTTGCGCAGCTCCCGGATGACAGCGGACAAGGCCTCCGGGTTGATGCCCTGCTCGCACAGCCGCACGCAGATGGAGAGCGTCTCGGCGTCCAGGCCGGTGTTGAGCAGCCGAGAGATCTCCATCAGCACTGTAAGAAAAAAAGAAAAAAAAAAAACGGGGGATGGGGTGGGTCAGTTCGCTCCGGGGGCTCGTCTGCATGGCCTCGAGGGAGCCCCGGAGGAAGAGGGTCGTCCTCCTCCCCCCCCACCGCCCCCTCCAACAGAAGAGACGCACCGTCCATCGTTTCCCTCACGGCGTTTAAGTTGCCGGAGGAGGTCGCCATGGCGGCAGCGCCCGCGACCTTTCACCCGGAAGCCTAACGGAAAGAAGATTAAGTGTCGGGGGGCGGGGGAGGAGAAAAACCGACCGCGGCTACCATAGAGCGGAAAGAGAAAGAGAAGGGCGAGGGGGAGCGCCGTCCCCAGCCAATGGCGTCGCGCTCCCTTTTGAATGCGGCGGCGCCTCTACCCGGAGAGGCTGCTTCGAAGGAAGGGGGCGGGGAACTCCCCCTTCCCGCGCGCCGATTGGCCGGCTGGCGCGGAGGAGTTAAAGAGCCGTCCGCCTCGGCAGGAAGCGTTGGGGCGGCAGGTCGGGGGGAAACTTACTGCGGGGGCTGCAGAGAGGAGAAGAGCTGGGATGCAACGGCGGGGGGCGCCGCCGCCGCCGCCGCCGCCCGAGACTCCCGGCCGGGTGCAGAATCCCTTCGAGAGTCCCGGCGACGTCCGCCACTTGCAGGAGCAGACCGTCTGCAGCCCCAGCGCCTTCCGAGCCGCCCCGCCCGCGGGAGTGAGTTTTTTGGGGGGAGCAGGTTGAGAGGAGGGGAGGCGGTGCTGGGACCCCTGGGGGTGAGGAGGAGGAGAGGCTGGGGGGAAGGCGAGGGGCAGATGGGGAAGGAAGGAGGGGTGCTGGGGACTTGGGGGGACAGAGATGGTCTGGGAACAGAAGGGATCTAAGAAGATTGGGGTGCTGGAGGATGGGGGGACAGGGGATCCAAGAAAAGATATGGGGAGCAAAGAGGGTCTGGGGACAGAAGGGATCTAAGAAGATTGGGGTGCTGGGGGGGCAGAGAGGGTCTGGGAACAGAAGGGATCTAAGAAGATTGGGGTGCTGGAGGATGGGGGGACAG
>NW_020769335.1:4822405-4859180 GCF_900518735.1 Pseudonaja textilis | reverse complement strand
AGGCTTGAGGGGAAAGATCTGGAACAGAAGATCTAGCAGAAGGGACAGGGGTGTTGTGGGTGGGGGAGACAAAGCATGTGGGGCAGAGGATTTCAGAGGAGGCTTTGGTGGGCAGAGGGGACCTAGGAGAAAGGAGGCCTGGGGGACAAAGTGTGTCTCAGGGCAGAGAGGAATTAAGAGAAGGTTAGGGGTGCTGAAGGCCGGGGGGGGGGGGAAAGGGGGGGGGGGGGGGGGATAAAAGAGAGGAGGGGGGGGGCGGGGGGGAAGATAGGGTCGGGGGGCAGAGGGGATCTAAGAGAAGGAAAGGGCTGGCTTGAGGGCAAAGAAGATCCATTGTCGAGGGGATCTGGGAGAAGGGAGATGGGTGCTGGAGGCTTGGCGGGCCAAAAGGAAATTTGAGGCGGAGGGTGTCAGAGGAGAGGGGTTGCTTGGTTCTCCAAAAAAACCCTGAACCTGTTTCTGCAGAGCCCCGGGCGATTCATGTGGTCTATTGACGAGCTGGCCCTGATCGACCCAGTGGAGATCAACTCAGAGGACATCCATCGCCAGGCCTTCTACCTCAGCCAGACCAGGTGGAGCAGTTGGGGTGGCTGCAGGCATTGTGGGAGTTCTCCCTGGATGCCCTCACTCAACCTTCCTTCCTGTGGGGTGGCTGCTGGTGTTGGAGGGGGTTCTTACAGCCCTTCACTTACCCTTCCTTCCTTCCTTCCTACCTACCTACCTACCTACCTACCTACCTACAGGATTGACAGGGATGTCGAAGAACGGAAGCAAAGGGCCATTGAAGAGGTAACCACCATTGTCATCCTTGGTTCAAGCCAGCTGGGGTGTGTGAAATCCAGCCATTCAGTAGGATACTGCCCACGAAGCTTTCCTTGCCTGCTGTGACCTTCAAAGGTCCCCTGAACAATAAGTGGACATGAGGGTGCTCAGGAAATGAAAACCTTGTCTGGTGCTCAGTCCGTTTCAAAAGAAGCAGTTTCAAATCTACTCAGTGTTGGAACCAGCATCAGTTTAATGCAGGAAAATACTTTGCCATTTTCTTCTTGAAACTCTACAATCTGGGATTGTCCCCTGCAAAAGGGGGTGCATGTCATTAATACGCATCCTATCCTCCTTTCCTAGTTTTTCACCAAAAGCACCATTGTCCCATCGCCCTGGACCAATCCCATCGGGAAACAGGATTCTCAGCTGAATTCAACCAGATGTAAGTAGCAGCTTCTGTTCTGGAGGCAGGAAGGTTCACTTGCAAGCTGTATTGTTCAGGCCTGGGATGCAAATGGTTGGTTTCTAGGATCTCCAGCAGACAAGGCTTAACAAGTAGGAAAGGAGGCTTAAAATAACTTTATTGTCACTTTGAATCTACGCTAATTGGCATACGTTAAAATGAAATCTGGTTGTACACAGGCTGTTCTATGTGCTTCTGAGTCCATCCTTGCTAAGCTAAAGGGGGGAAAAAAACTTTGCATATTCCAAGAAAAAAATAATTTTTTTCTCTCTGTTTATAATCTTAAACTCCAGTGGGGATTGTTGCTGTTGGCTTAATTGCAATAATTAAAATTACTTAGTTTGAGCTATTGTTTTTGTGTACTTTCCTCCGTGTTTGGTGGATGGATGGATCGATTCTACGAGTCGAACCGTTCGCTCAAACCTGACTGCCAAAATGTGAAGGGGAAGGGAGCGTTTTCCCGTTATGGCCAAAGAGAGGCAATGCCCTTTTATGCTTTCCTTGTCGATATTCCAGCTGTTCACTAAGAACTCCATAAATTGCAGGTGTGGAACTCAACGATGTTTCGCCCGTCGGCAGAGAAATCGTCATGCAGCCTGGGAAAAATAATGGTTTGTATGAGAACTTTCAGGGAGAGAGTAAACTTGGTATACAAAGAGTTCTTCATGCATTTCTGTAGGGAGATGCGTGTACTGATGGTCCTTGACTTATGACTGATCGCTTAGCGACTATTGAAATTCCTAATGGACCTCCTGAGTTACCTACTTATAACCCAGATGTGAAGTTCTGACGGTTGCCCCCTTCCCCCTGCAGTCAACGTGCCCACCCTTCTGGTACTCGGCAACTAGGAGACGTGGCCACTTGCAGTCTCCCGTGGTCATCTGACCACGTTTTACGACCGTTTTGCTTGGTTCCTTTCAGTTTCAGCAAAACAAAATGGTTTTACAACCGTCATGACATGTTATGACCACGATGGGCAGGCTCCAATATGGCCATAACTCAAGGACTACCAGTAGAGAAGAAGGAAGCTTGTGTTGCTTCATCCTCCTGGCATCGTGACTAGGGGCAAAAACCTTTGCAGTCCAGCCTGGGTGGGGTTTTGTGGGAGGCCGTTTTCTGTCTAGTGTTACAGCCTTTGAGTTCCCATTCAGGTCTTTATCAGGCTAGCCCTGCTCTGGGTCTGACAAATGCATCCCAGCTTGTTCCAAATGCAGCCTTGGAAATGTTGCTGTTTTATTGTGAAAATACTTTAACCAGAGGGGTTTTTTAAACGCTTGATGATGCAGCTTTGCTCTACTCTTGTTTTTCCAGTTGCCTGTCAGACTGTGTTATCTCTGCCTGTGGATTTTGATTTGGAAAAGATACTGGGTAAGTAACTGGTAAAATAAGTCTGCTGCTCTGTAGGGTCTCTTATAACTGTCTAAACCGGACGGGAGAAGTTGAAAGAATTACCCCCAAAGGCGTAGGATCAAAGGAAAGGATCACAATTTAAGACGAGTCTTGAGAGGTTGTGTAAAGACCAGAGGTGGGATTCTACCGGTTTGGACAGGCCTGTTTCTAGCTTCCGGTGGGCCTCCAGAACCCGGGAGGGGCCATTTTTGCCCTCCCAGAGGCCTGGGGAAAGCCTCTGAACCCTTGGGAGGGTGAAAAACGGCCCTCCCATAAGTTCCAATTGGCCACGCCCACCCAGCAACCCGTTGCTTGGATTTTTAGATTTTTTGGTAAAGACACAAAACAACTGAGGGTGAGGGTTTGAGCTTGTGGGTTGGTTTATGAACGTTTTGTTATCAGGCTAGGTATCATCTTCAGCAGACTTTAAGGGATATCAGTGTCTACATTGTTCTGTTTATCCTCATCCTACACCCGAGCCCCAGATGTTCACCACTGTTGCAAAACACAAAAGAACTTGGTGTGATTTGTGGCTGCTCCTCGTTCCTCCTCTCTGCAGTTTTTCTGAGTGAGGGTGGAAGACAGAGAAACATGTCCATCCGGGCCCACAAGTTTCAAAATTCCCCCAAAAGGGCGCGAATCCAAAAGAGTCCCTTGTGATTTGTGCTCTCTCCTCCTTTGACCTTGTGCAAAGCATAAATAGTCAGATAGGGTTTACCTCAGGGTAGATTTGATTTATATCAAGTCGATTTAAATCACCAGTAGAAAGGCTTGATATAAATCAACTTGATCTAAATCCTAATTTTTAAAGAGCAACTGTCATTTCTGCCCCGCAGTGGCTCTTCCTCCTGTCACCCACTGTTGACTCGCCGACAGTCCCATTCACTTTAATGGGATGGCTGGTGATTTGGCAGTGACATAAGGTGAGGACCATGGTGAGCAGAAGGTGAGTGGATGCCTGCTAACAGGCGCTGCCATGATAGATCTGAAATGACAGGTGCTCTTTAATATATTTATAAGCTGCTTAGAAAGTTTCACTTTCATTTTTACTGCTTGCTCTTCCTCCTCACCCTCAGAGCCTTGGTACAATTTTATTTCTCCTCAAACAATCATACAGTGAACATAGATTTGCAAAACAATGGAATAAAGGAATATTCCTGAACTTTGCTTTTTGATTTACCTCACGGTTACTGGGAAATTGTGCGTGAATGCATCAACGCAGTGCATTGTTATCTCAGCTTGCAGAGCTCGGACTCATCGAATGAGTTTGCCAAAAATGTAAACATTGCAGAATATACAGCCTCAAGCTACTTAACTTAAGCTCCATTACAAGCTGAGTAAACTAAAATATTAATGTATATTAAATAGAAAAAATATCTTTTACTCCAAAAGCATTTTATTAAATGTAATTAAAAAAAACCTAAAAATCCATTATTTTTATTTTTAAAATAGATTTTTATCCATCCTGGTGTCAGGTTCCAAGCAATGCATCCATTATAAAAGGAACAATTCCTCAAAGAATAAGTTCATTTAGATACACCATCTTGGCACTAACTTGTGGAAAGCCAGTACTGAAAGTTTCCTGGCTTTCCATGTCACTATAACGAGAATTTTCTCAAATTTTCCAAAACAATTTGTCACATTGTCCAACCAGGATGTGAGATGGTTTCCGGGCAACTTCGCTCGTCCTTCCTTTGGCCGGTCAGCCATTGGAGTGCAGCTATGTTGTTTTGGCTGGAACTCCATCCACCTCAGCTCTTCCCCCTTCCCACTCTCAAGTGCAGGGTGGTCTTCAAACTTGACAGCTTTAAGACTTGTGGACTTCAACTCCCAGAATTCCTCCTCTAGTCATGTCAGCTCAGGAATTCTGGGGGGTTGAAGTCCACAAGTCTTAAACTTGCCAAGGTTGAAGAGCCTTGCTCAAGTGTGTCAAACTGAATTTATATAATTTCACCATCTAACCAAATTCGGGCTTGAAGGAAGGAAACTTGAGTCCCCAATCGTGACGGCTATGTGTGCCATCTCACGTCCTCTTCCTCAGGTGACTATTTCAAAGCCGATGAATCAGCTGACCAGTCGCAGGAAAGCCTGAGCTCTTCCTCCTTGAGGAGGAAGCTCTTTCTGGATGAAAACGGCAGCCTCTCCTCCGAGAACTTCCCCCCTTCTCCCAGCCTGCGTAATGGTCCAGCTTCCCTGGGCGTCCTCTGTTCCATCGACCTCTCTCCAGTCCGCTGCAGGAGCCCTCTGAGTTCTTCCAGCTCAGTGAGTAGCTCATCCTGGAAATGTTGATTGTGGCAGGACAAGATGAGGTCAGCAGGTTATGGACCGAAGAGCCAAAGATATCCCTCATGGGAAACTGTACCCTCACTGCTTTCTGCAGATTGTCTTGGCTTTGTGGGGTGGGATGTCAGAGGGATGAGTGCCGAAAGATGGGAGGGTGCTGGTTTCCCTGGTGTTGATTTAGATGCTGTCAGTAATCCTACTCAGCCATCTAGCAAAGAAAGACTCCCGGCCGTTTATATACTTTACTGAAGCTTAAATGGATTCAGGAGTTGCTTAAGACAAATTGGAGGTTTTCCCATCCAAACAGTACAAAGTTAAATTTTTATGAGCCGCGGTAGCGCAGTGGTTAGAGTGCGGTACTGCAGGCCACTTCTGACTGCCGGCTGCCTGCAATTTGGCAGGTGGAATCCCACCAGGCTCAAGGTTGACTCAGCCTTCCATCCTTCCGAGGTGGGTAAAATGAGGACCCAGATTATTGGGGACAAGAGGCTGACTCCGTACACTGCTTAAGAGAGGGCTGTAAAGCACTATAAAGCAGTATATAAGTTGGGTGCCGAAGTGGATTTCTTTGAGGGCCGGATCAGCATTGTGTAGCTTTGTAGCTCCGTGAGCCAGTGGGGGGCGGGTGGGGAGAACAGAGGAAGGAAGTGGGACAGCCGCCTCCTGCAGCACTTTACTGGCCAAAATGGGGGGGGGGGGGGCTTTTATTGAGGTAATTCCCCGTTAGGAATATTATTTGCTGCGTACACAGGGAGACGTAGTGAGAGTAGTGAATAATAACACACACACACACCACACAGCCATGCTGTATAGTAAAATAGGTTTTTACTTCCAGTAAAACGGTTAAGCAAAGTTCAACAAAACAGTCCAAGTCATTCACGGTTAAAGCAGTCAGTTTTTAGTCCAGGGATAATCCAATAACGAAGTCCGGTATCAAAAAACAGTTCAGTAACAGACTTACATCAAATCCAAGAAGAACTGATCAGTCAATAGGGAAAAATGTAGGAACGGCAACACTCTCAGCAACACCAGAACAGAACAACCGAGGTTTCTGGCTCCATCTTATGGCTGTTTGAGGAACCACACCCAATTACAGTTTTAGCATTCCCTTAAAGAGGCAGTATTAAAATGTCCTGGTTTATATATTTTCCAACCCAAATGTTAGGTGACTTACATTCCTAACAGCTTCCGGAGGTCCCCATGCACCCCATTTTTGGCTAGCAAAGTGCTGCGGAAGGCCAAAAACGGGCTGTGGGGGAGCTGCGTGCGGCCCGGTTTAGCCGGCAGAGGCAACGAGGGCCAGTCCTTTGATATTTCCAGGCCGGCTTCGCGGATCAGATTTAAGCCCACTGACTTTGATAGCCCTGGTCTAAGTGCTATTGCTGTTATCTGTATCCCGTTATCTGTAAATTAGGTGCTTATATCCCAGCTCTGCCTATCGCTAGTTGACCTTGGCTAGCTGAAGCTTCTCATGAGGGCCAGCTGCGCTTCCATCCCTCCCCCCACTCCACTTTTTTTCCTTGCGTTCCGATCCTTCCCTCTCCCCATTTGCAACTGTCAGGCTGTCAGCTCATGAAGCTTGAGTTAGGAGAGACGCAACCGCGACCGATGCCTTCTGTGGCTCGCTCTTAATGGGAATCTCTTGTCTTGCGCTTGAAAGGGCCACCTCTCGTCCAGCCCCATCCAGGGGAATGCCAGGGCATACAGTTTGGGCAGCCTTCCCAGTCCTTCCTTGACACACAGGAGTCCGGCAAATCTGGCGTCGCCCAGTTTCTCTCCCGTTGGCATCCAGCTAAGGAAGACTCCACTGGCAGGTACGTAGAGGCCTCTTGCTGGGACCTGAAGGAGGATCTTCATCCAGGGGTCCAGATGGGACCGGTTTGGAAGCTCTTCTTAAATCTTTAGGGAGTCCACAGTGCCCCCTGCTGTCCAAAGTGTTCCCAGCCCTGCTTCCTATTAGCATATGGCTGTTTGATCCAGAGGGTGGGGTGCCTTCAAGGGCAACCTTTCGATTTAATGTCTGTGGAGATTCTCAGTCATCCAGGTCATGGTTGCCTCCGATGTGCTTTTTCAACAGGCGACTGGACTTTCCGGTTGCACTTCTCATCCAAGGAAGCTTCATCAGTTCTAACAGGAAACCTGAGTCAACCTTGAGCCTGGTGGGATTTGATCTGCCAAATTGTGGTAGGAGCAGCTTGCAGTACTGCACTCTAACCACTGCGCCACTGAGGCTCCGGTAGATGCCACGGAAGATGTTTCTCTTCTCATCCAAGAAGGTTCGTCAGTTCTGACTGGGCGGTGAAGGGCGGGGGAATGGAAGGGTTTAATTCTGTCAGAAACAATCCTTCCATCTCCCCGCTGCCCAAACTTCTAGTCAGAACTGGATGATATAGAGCATTTGATGTAGCATTAGAAGAATTTCGATGGAGATTCTCAATCATCCAGGTCAAGGGTCTTCAAACTTGACAGGTTTAAGACTTGTGGACTTCAACTCCTAGAATTACTGAGTTAACATGAACCGGAGGAGGAATTCTGGGAGTTGAAGTCCACAAGTCTTAAACCTGTCAAGTTTGAAGGCCCGTGATCCAGGTCATGGTTGTCCCAAAGACAATCTCCCCCTCCCTCCCCGTTAGAACTGATGAAGCTGTTCGGATGAGTAGTGAAATGTCTTTTTCCTCAAAGACGTTAACCCAGTTGCCTTTTGAAAAAGCACGGTTGAGACCATCCTCACTCAGGCATCCTTAAAGGAGCAGTCTGTCCCGTCCTGTCCCCCTCCGTTAGTAGAAGGGTCCAGCAACCTTATCAAGAGGACAGTTGGTTCTGCACGCTTGGCATATTCTCCCGCTGACCTTTTCCTCCTTTTCTCCACCAACAACGCAGATCAAAGGCAGTTCACGTTTCGCTCGCCGGATCTGCCTTCCGTTCCCAACGTCTGCCGTCAAGCTCCCGCCAGCAGCAGGAGTCCCTACGTGGAATACTCTCCGTTAAGGAGTCACTCGCCCATGAGGCTCCTCTCCTGCCGGGGCGCCACGCTGTATCAGAGCTCCTTCCTTCGCCTCCCTTGCACCCCGGAGAACTGCCAGGAAGAGCTGGCGGAAGCAGCCGAGGCCATATCGGCCGGGAGTCCCAGGGCGGGCCTGACCCCGATAGACGTCCCATCGGCGGGGTCTCCCTTGGAAATAGCTGCTGAGTCTGTCTCACCAGAGACCCCCGAAGGAGTGGCGCTCAGGCCCGGCTTGGAGTCTCCCGGGGAGAAACGGACAGTGGAAATTGCTGATCCGGAGATGCTGGATGAGAACTCGGTGAAGGGGTTGTCTGAATGCGACAGAGGGGCCGTGACTGGACTGAGCTTAGAGGGGTCTTGCATCTGCATGGCTCCTTTGGCAGAAAGCAGTGTTTCCCCCTGTGAGAGCAGCAGTCTGCAGGTGAGAGTCAGCCCAGGGCTCAAGGAGCTCTGGCCCCAAACATCCCACCCGTCCCCTCCCGTTTCAGGCTGAACCAAGGAGTTGAGCAGAGGAGGTGGGGGAATAGAAAAGGATGAGAGCAGGCTGGGTTTTGGCCAGGCTAAGTTCTAGGCCAAGGGGTGTCAAACTGGATTTGTTTGAGGGCTGGATCAGCGTTAAAAGTCCTCCGTGGGGAGCGGACGGACGCCGCCTGCACCAGCCTGCGGGCCAAGATGGAACGCAGGGGGGCTGCGCGAGGCCCCTCCTTGCTGACTGTTTTTGGCCTCCATGGCCTACTGCAACACAGTTTTTTGGCTGGCAGAGTGTGGCTGGGGACAGCCAAGAGCCTGGGTGGGTAGGCGAATCGGTTCAGTGTCAGCTGCTCTTCTGAACAACCGGTTCGATAGAACCGGGCGGAACCGGTAGCATCCCACCCGAAAATAAACCTAGCAAGCCTCCTGTGGTTAGGGCATCTTTATTTTATTTCTCAAGTTTGGATGCCGACCATCTCTTCCCCTGGAAGGAACTTCCACAAGAGCGATAAAATCCCACCTTTTTACAGTCCTGACATTGCTGAAAAGCGTTGTGGGTGCCATGGTGGAGGGGGAAGATCCGTCTTCCCAGAAATTGCCCAATTTCCAGCTGCCTCTCCTTGCCAGGTGCACAACCTATGTCGAGTTATACCGGGAGGTGCTGGAGACATTCTTGCACATACGGGTAGTCCTCGACTTACATCAGTTCATTTAGTGACCTTTCAAAGTTACACCACCAAAAGAAGTGATTTATGAGCAGTTTTCACATGACTGTTGTAGCAGCCCCACGATTACGTGATCAAAATCCGGAAGCTTGGCAACTGGCATGCATTGATGACGGTTTCAGTGTCCCGGAGTCATGTGATCCCCTTTTGCAAACTTCTGACAAGCCAAGTCAACGGGGGGAGGTGGGGGAGCCAGATTCACTTAACAACCATGTTACTAGCTTAACAAGCGCTGCGATTAATAACGACAAGGTCGTAAAAGGAAGCTCGCTTAACCTTCACTTAGCAATATAAATTTTGGGCTCAATTGTTATAAGTCAAGGACTATCTACTAGACCTAGGCACCTCAGGGGCTTTAAAAAAGGAGGGGTTGGTTTTTCCTGGAATTGGGTTTCTCAGTTGGTGATCCATCCCCTCATCCCCTACCAAGAACTGTAGAATTGTGGAGCTGGAAGAGCCTGGAAGATGATGTTCTACTGCCCCTGTTAGTGTTGGGATAATTATTTCTATGCCCTGGTTTCTTTTTGATAGATGGACAGTGGTTACAATACCCAGGCTTACACCAGCAGTCTCATGGATACAGCTGGAGGCGAGCTCAGCTACAGAGAGCATGGCACATTGGAGGCTCAGAGGAAAATCCATGTTTTCAGAATGAAGGTAGGTGGTTCCAGGCTCGTCTTCAAAAGAAGACAGCACCTTCAGCCTTCTAAGCCCTGGCTTGGGGAAGAAATTGAGGAATAGTCATGGGAAGCCTGTGCAAAGGTTGAGATAGCTAATGGCCAATCTTTGGGGTCTTTTTCCTCCCTCTCCCCCCATCCCCCAAGCAGGGAAAATCAAAATCTGGATACTGGGCTGAAAACGCTTGTCAATCCAGCAGCCTCTTCTTGGAAGTGCCTTTGCCAAAATGACCTGAGCTGGCATAGATCTGCTGCTAACTGGGATTGAGAAAGAGAGACCATCCACCAAAGCTGAATGCCTATTCTGACAGATAACTTGACACTGGACTGGTACAACTGGCTTCCTGCAGCTGACGGGAAATTGAACCCAAAGATGATCTGCCTGGCCATAACCACCAAGGTGGCACTGGGATGTTGTGGGCTACATTTGTACACTTGGATTCTCACAAGGACTCAGTTGGGGGTAGAACGCTGCCACGTCTCTTCGACATGCATTGATCCTTGGTCTACCCAGGTACAGCCAGATGTTTCTTAATGTGGCAATCATAGGCTTATTTCACCAGGCAGGGGCTTCCCTTGCAGGAGTATTGCCAACATACCAATACGGATGCCCCGGTCTTAAATTTAAGGGGAAGTTTGGGATTAGACGTCAACAACATGCCAAATGGTGTGGCAGAGCAACAAGGGGTTACCTTGTTTTCTGTGCAAATCAATAGCATTTGTTTAAAAGGAATCTCTTTCGCGTCTTGATTACGCTAATCGTATCGGAGACGGAATGAATTTTTAAATAAAATGGTTGTGCTTTTTCCCGTTTTTCGAAGTTTTTATTACCAATGAATGCAAAATAGAACGACGTCCGTTTCAACAGGAGGCCAGAAAACATTCTTTGTTAGAATAAACCAACCTTTTGCACAAAAAGAAAAACAAACGTTCTGCCCAATCATTTTTTTTTTTCCCTCAATACTGGACTGGAATTGTGTTTCATCATTAAAAAAAAAAAAAAAACTTGATACGTTTAAGGTAACGGTGGTCTCTCTGCCCAATTTGTTATACTCGCGGAAAAGTCCACATTAGTAGCTTAGATTGCTTTTGTTCTTGGTTGTTGTTTTTTAACAAGCACTGTGGTTCTGTACAATAAGGAAACATCCTTCCCCCCTTTTCTATTAAAGCGGCCACCTTAGATTGGCTAGTGCCAAGATAGAAGCCAAAGAATGGCTTGACTTCGTTTTGTTTTAACCTTTACAGGAACTACTGAACGCATGTACAAAATCCTAAATCTCAATCTCTGTATTTAATAAATTGCCATAACGTTATCTTTTCCTGTCCCGAAGGTGCCTTTTTTTTCAAGAGGCAACTGGACACTCTGTTTTTTCTCTGAAGGCGTTTCGCTTCTCATCCAAGAAGCTTCTTCAATTGAAGAGCGAAATGTCTTCAGAGCAAAACCAGAAACTCCACGTGCCTCTTGGAAAAAGCACCTCTTGGACAATCATGACCTGGATGACTGAGAATTTCCATAGACAGGTTATCTTTTGCTATATTTCAGCCTTGCTGCAATGGCAAGGTTGCTGGGGATCTCGGCAATAGAGAAGGCACTTCTCCATTTAACTTCACTTTAACTTTTCTTCCTTGGTGTTTAATCCGTCCCTCCCTAATTAGCTGGGAACTGGATTTTTTTTACAGTGCTCATTAAATAAGTTAAGTAACTAGGGATTGGTAATTTTATCTGTTTAACAAGAGGGGTGCAGATTGGAAAACTCGAAGCACAAATTGTGAATCTGAAGCTTACAAGTTTAACTGTCGACCCTCTGGGGATTATATTCCTTCCAATTCATCTGCTCAGCTTGTTTTCTTGTAGAAAAATGGAAGCAGGTGCTCTTCTTAAAATAGCTGTATCTGGCAGTAGCATCATATCACAAATATTTCAATCATCATCAAGTATCTCCATATGGTGGTGGTGGTGGAAAAAAACCTCATCTGGAGCCTGGAAAATGTGAAAGTTACCATGGCTTTTCCTGGCTGCTTTCTGCTTCTGATATGTGATCATTATCAATCCTATTTATCATTTTCTTATACCAGGTTTTCCTTTTTTTAAAAAAAAAAAGATAGGCCAAGGAACCGAAAAATAGTTTAAAAGATTTGAGAAACAAAGTTTCAATGATGAATTAAAAAGGTCCATCCAAATGAAAAAGCTGGAATGCAGTTCTAAATTCACAAAACCTCTGTATTTACTTTCCTTTGACACAGAAATTTTAAAATATTCTGTACTTTCCTGTTTCTGGAGAAAAACCCAGAAATTTAGTTTTGGTTGGATTCTTTAATAAGATACATGAACAGCAGCACGCAATTGTATTTATCAGGGGTGGTTTTAAAAATGGGCAAATGTTAATCCATTTCTTTAAAAGTCTTTTCTACAAGTATAAAAAAGATCATCCTTCCCCCCCAATCAAATATAATTCATCTCCCAACCAAATAACATCCATTCATTTCTAAAACGAAGTTACTTTTTCAGTTTCTTCTTTTTCATTTCTGGTTCTTCGTTAGCACTTGACTGTGTAGCATCGCTGGAATAGCCTAATATCTGAAAAATAAGAAAATCATGTCAGAGGTGGTTAAGGAAACAATAGAGTTATTTGATCTTTTAATAGAATAGAGTTCTTTATTGGCCAAGTGTGATTGGACATACAAGGAATTTGTCTCCAGTGCATAAACTCTCAGTGTGCATACAAGCAACGAAGTGTAAACTACATTGATCATAAATCACAAGATACAACACTTAGTGATAGTCAGAGGATACTAAATAAGCAATCAGCCTAGATCATACTAGGATACTAAATAAAACAATAGAAATTGTCAGATACAACCAACAAATTTATAGTCATAAGAAGAAAAGGAAACAGGTAATAGGAAAGATGAGAAAGACAGTAGTAATACAACCTACAGTATTGTGGGAATTAGTTGTTTAGCAGAGAGATGGCATGGGGAGGGGGGAGTTGTGTCTAGTTGTTTTGTCATGCAATGTCCTATAGGATTGTCTTGAGGGTAGAAGGTGAAACAGTTTATATCTAGGATATGAGGGGTCTATCGGTAAATCTTTCTTAATAATTAAAACAGCCGTGGTGATGCAGTGGTTAGAATGCAGTAAAGGTTCCCCTTCCACGTACATGCTAGTTGTTTCTGACTCTAGGGGGCGGTGCTCATCTCAATTACAAAGCTGGAAGAGCCAGCGCTATCGAAGACGTCTCCGTGGTCATGTGGCCGGCATGATTAAATGCCGAAGGCACATGGAACGCTGTTACCTTCCCATCAAAGGTGGTCCCTATTTTTCTACTTGCATTTTTTACATGCTTTCGAACTGCTAGGTTGGCAGAAGCTGGGACAAGAAACGGGAGCTCACTCAGTTACGCGGTGCTAGGGATTGGAACTGCCGGCCTTTCTGATCGACAAGCTCAGCGTTTTAGCCACTGAGTCCCTATAGAATGCAGTACTACAGGCTAACTCACTGCTCACTGCAAGGAGCTTGGCCTTGACCAGCTCAAGGTTGACTCAGCCTTCCATCCTTCGGAGGTCGGTAAAATGAGGAGCCAGATTGTTGGAGAAAATATGCTGATTGGCAAACTGCTTAGAGAGAGCCGTAAAGCGCTGTGAAGCGGTATATAAGCTCTAGCGCTATTGCTATTACCGAACAAAGTTTTAAAATAGACGAGGCCTTTGGAGAAGCCTCTGTCAGCAAAAGCAACTTCTAAAACCTCCATTCAAAGTCACGGCCTCATCCCTAAATTTCTCCAGTGTTCCTTTACAGGAGATTTTGGGGTCTTCCCCGTCTGGCAGGAGTTTGCTCCAAGGTCCATAAAGAGACCAAGGGCTGCTTCAAGTGTCCCTCCACGGCAACCATCCACGTTACTGGGAACCTACCTTGGGCTCCACCAGCGTCATGCGGATTTTCTGATGCTGAATGTTGGAAGAATCTAGCACGATGCTGACTTTAACCTTGTCAAAGGTGCAAAAAGTTGTGCCTTCTACGGTGAGGGAAGGAATCTGTGGAAAAGAGCATATTTCGTACAACTGAGCCCAAAATTCTGTGGCTCTAAGCCAGGCAGTTGTTGGGGTGAGTTCTGACCCATTTTACGACCCTTCTTGCCACCGTTGTAAAATGAATAACGCTATGGTTGTTAAGTTAGTGACATGGTTGTAAAGTGAATCAGGCTTCCCCACTGATTTTGCTTAAAATCACAGGACCCACTTGGGTCACTGCAACTCAAGATGAGCCAGTTGCCAAGTGTCCAAGTTTTGGTCACGTGATCCTAGGGATGATGCTGCTGTTCTGACCCAACTCCCCAAACACGACAAACCCTCTGAAGTTAAATCAATGATTCCTTCATTAGGAACACCAACAGTCCTGACAAAGTTTCTCATCTCCCAGCTGAGAGATGAATAATTATCTGCCACACCTATTCATCTCCACCCCCGCTGCCTTTTATTCCCAGAACTAGGGTGGGGTTCGCTAGAAGCAGTAGCTCTTCCGTCCCAAGGACCGGCCCACGGATTTCCACTGCTCTCCTCTCCTCTGCAAATCCGTGCATCAGGCACTGGACCCAGCTGTTCCTCCTTTTCTTCATCAGCCACCTCCAGACCTGGGGGCTGTTGACTCTCCATCTGAGGGCTGACAGACAGCCCAGGCTCTGCCTATGTCTCTCTCTCTCTCTCTCTCTGCCAGCTCCATTCCTTCTTTCCCCTCAAAGTTCCCAGGTTGCCCTGATGCCGATCTTGACCCTCAGGCTTCCTCCTCTGATTCAGCTGATTTAGGGGCCGGCAGCCGAAGGGCCACAACAGCTGCAGTGATCTTGTCGCTTTTTTCAATGCCGTTGTAACTTCAGTCACCAAACAAAAGGTTATAAGTTAAGGATTTACCTGCACTGAGTCATTGTAGAGCCCTTTGCCGGGCTATAATTATGCGTTTTAAGAAAAAAGTAGTTGTTTTTTTTTTCCTTTGCAAAAGAAAGCAAGCTGTACCTCATCGTTGAAGACAAGTCTTTCATTTGGCTTGGCCTTTTCTTCAAAGAAAACGGTGCCTTCTAAACCGTATTTGGGAATTAGAACCACAATGGCGTTCTTCCTGACAAACAGGATGTAGGCCTCTTCACTGACCTCACCCTTGTTTTTGAAAAACAACTGGAGGGAAAAAGGAAGTGGAAGCTGTTAACTGCTCAAAGCCTTGGGGACAATGTCAATAAATAAATAAATAAAAACCCTGCCTTTGTATAAAATCACCCCTATATAAAATGCATCCAGCTCTACTCCAAACCCTTGAAAAGGTTGAATTTGCAAAGATCATCTCCAAACTACTTGCCCTTCTGGTGACTGACAACAGTTTTGTCGTGATACTGTGAACAAGGGCACTGTGCAAGGCCACAATGGATGAGCCTCCCTCGGGATTCTGATTCTAACATTCCATTTTTCCCAAACCTTCTGGGAGCTGGGAAGAGCCGAACTCACCTGGGTGTGGAAAGCAATGGAAGCCCTCTGAGCATACTGAGCCATTTTGTGCCGAAAATTGAGGTTTTTGCACAACTCTGACAATTTATGTTTGTCGGTGAGGTCAGGGTAAGTAGTGTCCACCCCAATAGCCACGGCCAGGAGTCGATGTACTATAATATCCGCGTATCTGCAGTGAGATAAATGAACATTTTTTTCCATGACAATAACCCACTTTTTTTTAAAAAAAGGCACATCACTTCCAAATAAAAAAGAGTAAAGATTTTCCACGGCCTTTGTAGGAGAAGCTCTTAAGCTTCCATGAATAGAAACTAAGACAAAACACTAAACTGGGAGATCCAGAGCAATGCAATAGGGGGGACAGGAGTTGGACTTATTTGGGGTTCATACTTCCCTTTCCCATTTTCGTGTAACCTCAAAATGGCAACGAAATATTCACTGGCAACTGAAGCCACATCGGGATAGCACTAGCACTTAGACTTATATTCCACTTTACAGTTCTTTACAGCCCTCTCTAAGCAGTTTGCAGAGTCAGCCTATTGCCCCCAACAATCTTGGGTCCTCATTTTACCCACCTCAGAAGGATGAAAGGCTGAGTCCACCTTGAGCCTGGTGAGAATCGAACTGCCGAATTGCCGGCAGCTGGCAGTCAAACAGAAGTAGACTGCAGTACTGCACTCTAACCACTGCGCCACCACGGATGTTGTTTCGTGGCCTTTGATAAAGTAACCGAGAGAGACGCGTGGCTAAGAAGTACGGAAAAGAACTCACTAAAAAGATTACTAGGGTACTATTACTCCCCTAACCCTAACCCTTACCTTCTGATTGGAGAGGTGAAGTGCGTATATATGGGCGACGCTAAGCCATAATGGTGAAAGTCGCTGTCCATTCCAGAGCAAAAGTACACGGCCTGCATCATGCAGCGGGTGGCTAGGATGCGTAAGAGGGTGTTCAGGTAGGGGAAAGAAGGCGACTCGGCTCTGTCAAGGGAATCGGCAAGAGATTTTGCACAATCGGTCTTGATTTCCAAACCCTAAGGCGGACAAACACAAAAGAGGTATGAGTTTAGTTTATTTGATTAGCCACGTAGGCCATTATCGCAGTGGAATGGTGTGGCAGCCTAGAGGTGGAGCTCTCGCCTCACAATCAGGAGGCTGTGGGTTCGATGCTAGGTACCGGCAGATATTGCTCTCTCTGGGCACAAAGAGATATTATCTGCTGTGAACCCCACACTGGCAACAGGAAGGGCATCTGGGCAGTAAACACTCAGCTCCATTCAGTTGCCCCGATTCCACCCCAATATAAGGGATTACAGGGTTATTCAAACACACACACACACACACACACAGCCATATCAAAATGCAGAGTTCTAAACACAAATTACTAAAATCATCTAAAAACAATTAAAAATGAAATTGGAATAAAATGCAGAAATACAAAATGGGGTTTCACCGTATTTTGCACAAGTATCACAAATATTGATGGTGTAATCCAGCAACAAGAAACTTGGTTCTTGGCACCCATCGGAAAAGGGCGTCTGTGCCAAGGAAGGCTATGAAACCCAGCATACTTCAAGGCAACAGGCATCTAATGAACTAGAGCTGGAGTGGCGCAGTAGTTAGTATGCAGTATTGCAGGCGAACTCTGCCGACTGCCAGCAATTCGATCTTGACCTGCTCAAGGTTGATTCAGCCTTCCTTCCTTCCGAAGTCGGTAAAAACAAGGGTCCAGATTGTTGGGTGGGGGGCAATAGGCTGACTCTGTAAACTGTTTAGAGAGGGCTGTAAAGCACTGTGAAGAGGTATATAAATCTAAGTGCTATGCTAGAGGATCTATTAATTCCTAACAATATTGTCAAACTATTTAGTAAGACTATTACTATTCTTCTTATCCTTCCTATTACCTATCCCCTTTTCCATTTATGACTATAACTTTGTTGCTTGCATCTTTACGATTTATAGTTTTATTTAATTTCCTAGTATGATTTATGTCGATTGCTTATTTAGTATCCTATAACTATCACTAAGTGTTGTATCTTGTGATTTATGACAATGTATTTTTATGACTGTCATGATTTATCACTCATAGCTTTTACGTATACTGAGAGATTATGCACCGAAGACGAATTCCTTGTGTGTCCAATCACACTTGGCCAATAAAGAATTGAATTGAATTCTATTCTATTCTATTTTATTTATATTCTAATTTTATTCTACTCTACTCTAGTCCCACTCTACTCCTGTTCTACTCTACTCTACCTATGCCACACCTCCTCTAAAACTACTTCAAAGTTAAGAGAGAAACCTCAATAGGTGCAACATTTCCTGAGCCTCTTTTACTGGCAGGAAACGTCAGCAAGAATTTAGGGAAGCTCATTCACACGTGCAGAGAGCCATCCATGCGTCTTCCCACCAGCAGAAGACCTTCCGGAGTGGCTTGCCTTAGACTTAGCGGCCTTCACCAGGATGTCATAATTGGAGGGTGGGGGAGCCGGATGCTTCCTCAGCAAGGCGTGCTCTGAAAATTCCTGGTTGATCTTTTGGGCGACGGAGATGTTAGCCAACAGCATAAACTCTTCCACCATGGAGTTGGTCTCTCTGCAGAAAAGGAAAAGGGGGTTCGTGAGACTCTCAAGAAAACAGCCGGCTTTGACCCGATGTGCTTGTTTCCCCTAAGGGGCAGGAACTGAGAATTAGGATCACAGTGGCCCTGTAACTGGACACAACAACTTTTATGCACTATGGACAATACAAACTAGCAAGGGCTGCCCAAGTCCAATCAGGGACACTAATTCCTCCCTTTCCAGAACCTCAGTGGCTCAATGCCATGCCAATCTCAGGATGCCCCTCACAAGCAACTGGGCCTTCTCGCTACTCAACCCCCATGTGAAGCACCCTTGCATTTTTGTAATTGTTTAGGGATGCATCCAGTTTGGGAAAGACAACACTCAGAAATCTGCTTTTTCTGTTCAAACTCTTGACCATAAAACCTTGTAAGGTTGTCCTGTTCATCTGCAGGGCAGGAAAACATCAATACACACTGAAGTATGGCTGCAATTTAGCAGTTTCATTGAGGCTCCCATTCAAAAGCTTTTCCGGCCAACTTACGTCTTATGTCAACTGTCTTATGTCTAAGTATATCCACCCACGTTGTATGGCTGTGGTATTGTTAATTATCCTTCTCATCTTCTCTACTACCCACTCTTACTGGTATCATTATTATGACTATTATTCTGTTGTTTTGCATGTACACCGAAAGCTTCTGCATCAGAGACACATTCCTTGTGTCACACTTGGCCAAATAAACTACTCCTCTCCTTTCCACTCCCCTGTATTCTACTCTCCTACTCTACTCTACTCTACTCTACTCTACTCTACCCTTCCCTTCCCTTCCCTTCTCTATCCTTACATTCCACTCCATTATATTGTACTCTAAACTTGGGGCTGCCTCCAATGATGTTGATACCAGAACAGCACAAGGGTTACTACGAGAATTATAAAACTCCTCCTTGGACAATAATCAAACATGTAGTATTCACTGCTTTGTCATAGATAACTCTTCCTTTTTCAATTCTGAATACGTTTATCCGAATAGCTTGGGCTCACACGTCGTACCAGGCTACCATTTGGGTTAAAATTGACAATGACCTGGTTCACACTCTAACATTAAACCGTGTTATTGTGTCTTCAGCATAGCAGGGCTATCCTGAACATCATTAGGAAACAGCATCCTAAAGATTTAGGAGGAAGGAACCTCTGGAACCGACAGATTGATTCCCCACTCCACCCCCCTAAAAAGAAAAATCAGGCACTCACTTGAGTTCCTTCGTCTGCAAATCAATCGGATCGTGGGTTTCGCTATCGATGTGGAATCGAACCTCGGGTGAAGAAAGAGTTAAAGCCCTAAAAGGAAGATGAACAAAGCAAACATTTTGCACAAATATAGAGACAGAAGTTTTGCCATTGTTGTGAAATGACTCCACCACCCAATCCTGTAGGGTCTGTTTTTAAGACAGGCAGGCCATTCCGAGAGCCCTCCTGCCTTCAGAGACCTGGATTGATGTGGATTCATTCACAAGCGACCCTCTGCCTTGCCAAGTACGTTTGTGGCCGAACCCCAAGGCTGGAACAGATTCTAGAGAGGAGCTCTTGTTTGGCTTCTTCATCCTTTTCAGAGATCCCCTTGAGGCCAGACTTTGGCGTCAAACATCAAATATGTTTCTCCTTTCAATTGTGCATCCCAGGACATCATCCGTGGCTGAGCCCCGAAGGCCTCTTAAGAGAAATGAACTATTTCCACTGGTCTGATCCCATTAGAAATGTCCAAACGGAACTCTGAGGAAATTAAGTTCTGCACCTGAAAAGCTTCCTTTCCTTTCCTTTCCTTTCCTTTCCTTTCCTTTCCTTTCCTTTCCATTCCATTCCATTCCATTCCATTCCATTCCATTCCATTCCATTCCCCTTTTATCTTTGCTTTCTTTTCTGTTCCTTTCCTTTCCTTTCCCCTTGTTTCCTTCCCTTCCCCTTTTTCTTTCCATTCCTTTCTTTCTCTTTCCTTTCTTTTCCTTTCCATTCCCCTTTTATGTTTCCTTCCCTTCCCTTCCCCTTCCTTCCCTTTCCTTCTCCTTCCTCTCCCTTCCTTTACTTCCCCTCCCCTCCCCTGCCTTTCTTTTCCTTTCTCTTTTCCTTTTTCCTTCCCTTCTGCTGGCAAATACCAGTCAGGTCCCAAAGGTTATAGTGAGTCACGAAAGAAACAAACGTTTTGCGTTACCTGCAGCCTGAACTACTTACCCATTTTCTCGCCGACGCTTCTTAAGGATTTTAGCCAACTTGTTCAGCCCGCGGAGACTCGTGGTGATGTCATCCTTCAACGTGGCAGAGTCTATTTTCATTTGGGCCTCTGCATAGGTAAGTGAAGCCTTCAAAGAACAAAAAAAGGAAAAGAAGGAATATGGGGGAAGGAGGAGAACCTCTAAAAGAAATGGATTTAAATGTGAAAAAAAGTCAAATTTCTGATATTGGCTCGAGACCTCACAGCCCGAGGCTGCTTAATGTGTGATTGGAGAAAACAAAACCATTTCTTTTTACTTTTATTTTCATTCTGTACCTCCATTTTTACGGTACTGTACGTTATTTGTGTTACACAAATAAATGTTGCTTTCTTGTCTACCAGAACAATCATTATATCTATGGAATGGAAATTTACTGCTTTTTAAAATAAAAGCAAATTAAAAAAGGTCAGACTGTTAAAGAACAGTGCATAGAAGAAATAACCAAAGTTCTTGTCTGGGTCTCTCTCTCTCTCTTCGATAGTTTAATGAAGGATTTCCTCTCGAGTAAAATAACTCCAAGTTGTAAAGGGTCTTTTCAGGGTTTGCAATCTAGATCTGAATGCAGATTATTTTTATATACATATATCCACTTTAATGAATGCAAGCTCCTTTCGGAGTCAATCAGAGTCCAAAATTAATTATCTCCAACATCGGATTTTCTAAACGGCCCCAGACATTTTAAACCCTACCTTGGAATTAATGACACTTTTGGTAAATCTAGTCGCCAAGATTTCAGCATTCTGATTCATTTCCCAAATACATGAAAAAGCAAACCTAAGGAAAGGAAGAGAGTTACTGACAGAAAAGGAAAGCACACCACAAGGTATTCCCCAGTCAGGCAAGGTCCCCTTCCCCCATTATATTTCAATGTGCCTTATTTTAAGTTCCACCCATCCCTACTACAGTACCTTCTAAACACCAAGCACTGGTTTTGTGGGGGGAGGGGGTTGAGTCTGGACTTCTGGGGTAAAAGCAGCCACTGGGACTGGCCTATGCTGTTAACGAAGCTGCCATGGTGGCGCAGTGGTTAAAATGCAGTACTGCAGGCTACTTCTGCTGACTGCCTGCAGTTTGGCTGTTCGAATCTCAACAGGCTCAAAGTTGACTCAGCCTTCCATTCTTCCGAGGTGGGTAAAATGAGGGCCCAGATTGTTGGGGACAATATGTTGACTCTGTAAACTGCTTAGAGAGGCCTATAAAGCACTGTGAAGCGGTATAGAAGTCTAAGTGCTATTTGCTTCCAATCCACAAAACAATGGGATTATCAACAACTGTTAACGTTTACCTGTCCACATTGGATCTCAGCGAACATAAGTTGGAACTCAGCAGGTCGGGAACCATATCAATTCTCTGCAAGAAACAGAAATGGCATTGGGACCTCTGAAGACTTCCAAAGTGAGACGACAGAGATGGTCCAGGCAAGCCCAAAAGGCTCGCCAAGGCTTCAAATGTAGATCCGTTCCCACATGTTCAAACCACTGAAACACACAAGGGCAATAGAAGCTTTGCGTTCTCATTTACTCAAGGCGGTGGGGCGGGAGAGCCACGCTGTGAGCAAGAGAAGGAAACTGTTCTGACCTAAGCTTCACGAAATCACGAGGCAGACTCCTCGTCCCAACAAAACCCCTTTTTATTCAGCTAATCTGAATTCCTATTATTCACATCCAGCAAACTCCCTGTCAAGGTTGATTTACAACTACAGGCCTTATCAGGCTTGGAGAGTTGCCAGGCCAATAGATTCCAAGCCCAACGCTGTGCCAGAAAATACTTGGAAAGGCGTCATGAACAAACCTTCACCCTAATTAAGTGAATTAATTCTCTCCTGTAAACACCACTCCGCTTTCGCTCCTCTTTATTCCCTATGAGAGGGGCCAATCACCATTCACTTATACCTTTACTCCTGAGTCAACCCTTGTTCCTTAATTGTTCCCTTCTCCTGGCAGTTCTGCACATGCGCACATTGGGAACAGGCTCCAGCTGTTCTTCTGCCTTACTGATCTCTGACTCCGAAGGCAGCTGATAACTGTCGGACGGCCCTGGCCCCATCACTGCCTCCGACACAGAGCACTCCAAACTCCAGGACTGGCCCATGTTCCTCCCCAACCTCCTCACTCTCCAAGTCTACCGCCAGCTCCACTGGTAGGCCACAACAGAAACAACTCTCCAGAATTTACCTTTTCACATAGATACACGGTGGTGCCCCTTTTGGCTGATTCTTGGTCTAGAGCATTTCCTGGTCGGATAAAGTGGCTGACGTCTGCAATGTGCACCCCAACCTAACGAGAGAGAAAAAGATAGATTATTTTAGTATTCAGGAAAGTTGGCACCTTTTCCTGAATTTCTGGCTGTCCTCAAGAACATCGTGTGAAGTTATCTTCCTCTGTTATCTTTTCCAGCAGCTCTGGTAGTGCCGTGGTTAGAGTGCAGGATTGCAGACTAACTCTGCCCATGGTGTGGAGCTCGATCCTGACCGGCGGAAGGTTGACTCAGCTTTCCATCCTTCCGAGGTCATTAAAATGAAGATTCGGGTGTTGGGGGAAATGTACTGACATGGTAATCCTCCCAGATATTTACAGAGAATGCTGTAAAGCAGGGATCCCCAATCCCCGAGCCATGGACCGGCACCGGGCCGCATTCTGCCAGGAACCGGACCGTGTTCAAGCAAGCACAGCCCCATCCATGCACACACTGGGAAGCAGACAGAGCATGAAACGTCCCACGGGTCCACGGAAAAACCACAGAAATGGGCCACAGCGCCCCAAAGGTTGGGGGGGCATTGCTGTCAAGCACTATGCAGCACTATGTAAGTCTAAACCTACTGCTATTCCTTCCAGGCCTCTCCCATTTATTATCCGTGATGCTTCTCTTCCTTCACTGCAGGCAAAAATCAAGAAGAGCTCCATAAAAAGATGAAAACGCACACCGGCCTTTCAAAGATCCGAGAAAGCACTTGCCTCCAGGTTTCCATTTTCTAGCTCCCTGCAGTGCAACGCATCGTCGATATCGGTACACCCAGGAGGATCCACGCTGCACACACACAGTTGCCTCAAATCCTCCCTCTGCTTCATATCCTGAAATTTCATTGAAAAAAGAAAAAAAAGAAGAAAAAAAGAAATGCATGTCATTGGCAAAGTACTGTGAAAAAAAAACACCAAGGCTTGCTAGAGCATCCAGAAACTCCAGCTGGTGCAAAATGCAGCGGCCTGCATGGCTTTGTGCAGACCCCAGTGTGCGCAGGTTTCACCTCTCCTGTGGGAGCTGCATTGGTTGCCGATTTGCTTCCGGGTTCAATTCAAGGTGCTGGTTGTCACCTTTAAAGCCCTTCATGGCTTAGGACCAGGTTATCTGAAGAACGTCTCTTGCCAGTCACATCTATCCAACCCATTAGAGCAGGGAGGCAGAGAAAGTTGCAGGTCCCATCCCTGAGGGAGATACACCTGGTGGGACCCAGAAGAAGGGCCGTCTCCACGGTGGCTCCCTCTCTCTGGAGTATTCATTCCCCTCAGAGATTAGAATGGCCCCCACTCTAATACCCTTCTGGAAGACGCTGAAGAAGAACTGGTTCTGCCAGCGAGCCTGGGGAACCCAGAGCGGGATGGAGCCCATTAAATGGCTCTTATGTGTTGTCGCTGGGATGGGGTAGGGTGTGGGTTACTATTTTATTATGTTATTCTCTTCTATTAATTTTATTGTTTTTATAAGAGGTTTTTCATATTCCTGTGAGTCATTTTAAATCACCGTGCGCGAATGAGTGGCAATATAAATTTCATAAATAAATAAATAATACAGATTAGATTTTGTTGAATGCCAGTTCTGTCTCCTGAAAACCAACAGAATAATTTTGTGGCACCTTTAAATCTACCGAAGAGCTCTTTATACATGTTTTAGAAGCCACAAAGTTCTTCTACAGGCTTATAGAAAATTATGGTAGTTACGTAAACCATATGCGAAGAGAAAAATGCAACTTAGAAAAAACAATTACTATGCAAAACAAAGACAAGATGAAATTAAAAGGATACCCCAGAAAAGGTCTTAAGTTAACATGCAATTACAACACATAACCACGGCTAACTCTAAGAGGGAGATGTTAAGGAGACACAAATTTCATGCTATCAGCGGAAGACATATAAACTAAAAATCAATGGGAATGAACACTGGATTTCAAATTCTCCATCAAGCTGGAAGGAAAACTATCCCGTATCTAAACGCAGGAAATATTTGAGCCAAAATAAAACAAAAATAAAACACGTCTCTTCATTCTTATAGATTTCATTTCTTGGCAACATCATAATATGACCTGCAATGGAAAAAAGTTGGTGGTTTTTTCTGGCAAGGATAATGTGCCCCTACCTCATCACTGATGCTCCAGGGCATCTGAGGCAGGAAACTGAGAACTGCTTGAGAGAAGGGCTGATGAGGGACATCATGTTCAAGTAGCAAGACTTCCGTCTCTGTCTCCTTATCGCCAGCTGCCCCCAAATTCTTTACAAAATGTCCCTAAAGCAATGTACAATGTGATCAGTATTATGAGAAACAGCAGATTTGGAAAAAAAAAACCAAAACAAAACACAAAATATAATAAAGACAATTGGCAGAATGGTATTTTTCAAGAGGCAATCCGACATCTGATGGAGACTTAGAGGAAGATCTGGATTCTAGATGAAAATAAGACCTTTTACAGGTTGGGCTGTTTGTAATGTCTGGCTTTTGCTGAAGATTTGAAACCAGTACAGAGGGACTTGGCTTCCAGGGCTAACTGGATCATGATACACGTAGTCCTCAAATCACGACCACAATTGAGCCCCAAATGTATGCTGTTAGGTGAGAAATGTGGATTTTGACCCATGTTATATGACTTTTCTATTCCACATCTGTGAAGTGAATCACTGCAGCTGTTCAATCAGTTAACACTGTTGTCGAGTGAATCTGGTTTCCCCGTTGATTCTGCTTGTCAAGACAGTCGCAAAAGGGGAAATTACATGACCCCACAAGGCACTAAAACCATCATAAACGCGAGTCAGTTGTCAAGCATCTGAATGTAAACTCGTGTGACCCATGGGGATGCTACTGCAGTGGTCATATAAATGTGAAAAAGGAAAATAAGTCACTGTTTTTCAGTGCTGTTGTAACTTCGGTTACTAAGTGCATTGTTGTAAGTCGAGGACAACCTGTACTGAAGAATTCAACCTGGGTTTGAAGGGAAAAAAAGGAAGATAATTGCAAAAGGGAGATCTACAGACAGAGATTGTCCAGAGACTAAATTTAAAAAAAAAAGTTTTCCATGACTATCCTTTTTGTTGGCTCTACCTGGGCATGTCCTGGTACTTTCTGGGGCACTAATACAGAAGTGGCTTCTCTCTCACTTTTTTCCAAGATTTTTTTCTCCCCCAATTTACTAGCCTACCAGTGTGATGACCCAGGGCGTGGCACAAAGGCAACACAGTCAGATAATCAGTAGGAGTTCCTTTATTAGCTCCAACTTTTCCCCCAATATCCTGGTTACCCTTCTGGGCTGGAGAAAAATTCTCCCAGGAACAGCCCTTGACTGCAGGGAATCTAGTCCAAAATCTAGTCCAAAATGTGGTCACTATAACTTCAATCAAGGCAAAATGAAGTAATTAGTCTGACAGGGCAGGAGCAAGAATTCCAGATGTGAAGGCACGGCAATAACTCAACAGGGTTGGGAAGATGCCAGGAATAGAGATAACCAAAGGTAACACAAGATAAACTCACGTTTGTTCCCAGAAAGCTGCCACACTCAGCATGCATCTCTTTTAAACTCTCTTCTCAGCTGCAGCTAATGAAGGGAGTCAGGGCCCTTTCCTCCCCCATAAGCCACGCAACCCACGTTGCTCTCTTCTCCGTTCCTCCCTGCGTGCCCTAGGATAAAGAGGGGGTGGGCCTAGGTCTTCCTCTGAACTCCCTCTCCCTTGTTCTACCTCTTCCCTGCTCTGCCCAGCTGGACTTTGCCCTTCGCCAGTTTCCTCCACAGCCAACGGAGCCTTTCTCCTGCTCCCTGTCAGCTGTTCATCCTCCTCCTCGGATTCAAGAGGGACATGACAACCAGTCTCCCATTCAAAACAATTGCCAAGTGTGACCATAGTTAAAACAAGTGCAAAACTTTGCTTGCCAGTCAAAGCTGACTTACACATTTACTTTTTTTTTTTTGCAAAAAATTCAATCGGAGCCATGGCGGCACAGTGGTTAGAATGCAGCATTGCAGACAAACTCCGCCTGCAGCCAAGCGTTCAATCCTGACTGGCTCAAGGTGGGCTCAGCCTTCCATCCTTCTGAGGTTGGTAAAATGGGGACCTGGACTGTTGGGGGCAATAGGCTGACTCTGTAAACCGCTTAGAGAGGACAGTAAAGCACTATGGAGCAGTGTATAAGTCTATTGCTATCTGTTAATCTTCAGCAACTACTAAGCTTCACTACGTTTCATTTTTGACTTACGTTAGGATACCGGGATGTTTTAGGCCACCCATCTATAGCCACAATGATTCTTCGCCCTTCGAGGATAGAAGCCTGCCTGGTTTCTATACGTATTCGAGGAATTCTTCGGTCAGCTGGTGTGAATAAATGCCGCCTGGCCTGGCAAGGAGGAAGGACAATGCTTTTTAGTATAATTAAGAACACAGTCACCATGACTGTGTGACAATGGCAACTACTTATAAAGAAAACCTATCCAATTTTTTTATAGGTGGCACAAGACTAGCAAAGATGTTTTAAAACATGTCTGCCAAATGTTGGAAATGTAAAAAATGTGAAAACACCGGGCACGTACTATCACATGTAGTGGACATGTGTGAAAGCAAAGGAATATTGGACAAAACTATACACATGGTTAGAAAAAAAATGTTAAAGCTGCATATGGATTATAAGCCAGAAATATTTTTGTTAGGTATAGTACCAGAAAAGTGTGATAAGGGGAATTTGTATTTAATGTTACATGGTTTGACAGCAGCAAGAATTGTATTTGCACAGCACTGGAAACATGAGGAAACACCAAGAGGAGAGGATGTAATTAAAAAAAAAATTAGATTGTGCAGAAATGGACAGATTGACATTAAAAGAAAAAGAAGATAAGAATATTTTCGAATGTGGCACTTGTTTCATAAATGGTTCTATAGTAGAAATTGGGAGCTGGAGAAGTATTATTATGTAAGCAAATTGACTCAGACAATACATTATTCACAAACCACTTATATATGTTAAACGAAAATGTATAAATAAACAGTTAAAGAAACAAAAGAACAGGATGCAACCATGTACCTCTTTAATGTGCGATTTAGACAGCATGCCACAATACGGCCTCCAGTTTCTTTTGATAATCCCCACAACTCTGCCTGTTGGTCGTAGCATTGCTGTGTTCACTGAAGTCTTCGGCTAAGGGTTTAAGAACACACAGCTGCAATTGAGACTTGTGTGAATAAACAGGCAGCGGAATCAGCTACAAATCTATATCCATGTTCCATTTTCCAGTTGTAAGAAATGGTGTATCCTGTCCTTGGAACATTTGTACACCATTCAGGTCGGGCAACAATAGTTTAAAACAAATGCAAAACAGAATAATAAAAAAAAACACTTATGAAAAACAACATCAAGGAAAAGCAGGAAGGTAAAATAGATATTTCGTTGTTGTCACCGCTTTGGGAGCAGATATTAGATGACAATCAAATATGATTCTAATTCTTGGGAAAGCCCCTCTGTCTTGTGTCTGATACTAAACAGGCTTCAGTCATAGCTGATTACAACAAAAAAGCTTCACAGGACATTTCCCAGCATCTCTCACATAAGGCTGGATTTGGGGATTCCTTCAACCATTGACGAACCAACCAATCTGCCTTCCGTAGCAGGAAAGGCAAAAACTCTAGGTCAGCAAGGCCATTATGACATCATCTGCTACATTTACATGCATCTTAGAACCTGTGTCCTCCGTGGACCATAATGAAGCCAGTTGTGTGGATTAAGCATTAGGCAACCTTATGAATTTACTGGGAATTTCTGCTCCTGCCAGAAAAAATAAAATAAAAATGCAAATGGTTTTTGGCCTTTACAGTTGCCAAACTGACTGGACTGTACGTAGCATGAGCTGGAGCCGTCACAATAACTTGTAAAAATCCTGAGTGTTTCAAAAAAGTAAAATTCTGCATGCCAAATCAAGTTCTTTCCCAGAAAAGTTTGCAGTTGTCCAACAGTGGAAGTGAATAAACTTCCAGCGTCTTCTGGTCTGCTCTCAGTTTCTTGGGCTTCACAAGTTCTAAAGCTGGCCAAGCCAACTTGCAGAACACCCTGGGAATAAGACTGGCCCTGGAGAGACTCGGGTTCAAATGCTCCCTCGGCCTTGGAAGCTGGTGAAGGTGATCTAACACTTAAAAGAAATGAAGCTCTAAAGAATATAGTCCGGTACAGCTTCAAAGCCATAAAAGCTAAATGTCTACGGAGAGTCTCAAGTCAACCAGGTCTTGGTTGTCCCAAAGGTGCAGCTCCTTGGGCAGTTTGAGCTTTCTGAGTTGGCGCAAAAAGAACATTCTTTGTTGTGTTTTTTGGATGACGTTTTTGATGTTAGGTATCCATTTTAGGTCTTGAGATATGATAGAACCTAGAAATTTGAAGGTCTCTACTGCTGATGGTATGTTACCTAGTATTGTAAGAGGTGGTAGCATGGGAGGGTTTTTTCTAAAGCAGGGGTCTTCAAACCTGACAGCTTTAAGATTTGTCATGTTAGCTCAGGAATTCTGGGAGTTGAAGTCCACAAGTCTTAAACTTGCCAAGTTTGAAGACCCTTGTCCTAAAGTCTACCACCATTTCCACGGTTCTGTGTGCATTCAGTTCCAGATTGTCCCGGTCACACCACGAGGCAAGTTGGACTTTCTGGCTTTTCTCTGAAGATGTTTCGCTTCTCACCCAAGAAGCTTCTTCAGTTTCAGATGCAGACAGCACAGATTCATCCCACAACAGCCTGCAATTTTGCTCAAAGGGACACAGGGCAGAAAACATCTTGCAGAAATCACAGCTCCAACTTCTCAGTGAAACATAGCTGAAGAAGCTTCTTGGATGAGAAGTCTTCAAAGAAAAAGCAGAAAGTCCAGTTGTCTCTTGAAAAAAAAAAAAAAAAAAAGCTAGACTTTTGCTTTTGGGGAAGAAAAGCTTACAGGGTAGAATTTTGTCCCATTTCAAAAAAAGGCGATATTTCTTCCCAGACTGTCATCATATTGGGCATTTCCTTAGTCTCTGAACAGAACCACCAATGCACAGGGTTCCTTGCAAGAACGTAAAGACGCAAAGAACGCCATACCTTGTTTTGATCCTCCTCTTCTTTTTCAATATCCTCTTCCTCATTCTTGGTCTCATCGTCAAGCAGAACCACAGAAGATGGAGCAGCCCAGGCGTCCTTGGACAGCAGTTCCACGGCTACGATATCCTCATGCACAGCACGATTTAAGTGTTTAAGGCCTTGTATTATTACCTTAACGGGAAGTAAGTGATCAGATTTAGGTACCAAAAGCCATACAGGTACTTGACTTATAATCACAACTGAGCCCCAAATTTCTTCCTTCTCCAACATTTTTTTTACTAAGTTATTAAGCATTATATCAAAGTAAATAAAAGAGCAATGAGGAGGGAAGGGAAAAGAGAAAGAGAAGTGGGGAAAGGTAGGGAAAAGAAAACTTCCAACTCCCTCTGTTGCAGTAAAATAAGGCACTAGCATCAAATCACAGCTTTTTGTTTTTCCATAATAATATGAAACAAATCATTTCTATAAAGATCTATCTATCTATAAAACCCAAAGTCAAAGTTGCATTTTTTTCCCACATCAAGCACTAAAATTCACAAGTAGTTTCCATGTGGAAACAAAGGCACTTATGTTATTCTCTTTAATCTTAGTCAGTTTTGCCATTTCAAAACAATTGAGCCCCAAATTTCTGTTTGCTAAGAGAAACATTTGTTAAGTAAATTCTCCCTCATTCTACAACCTTTCTGGCTACAGTTAAGTGAATCACTGAAGTTGTTAAGTTAGTAACACCGTTGTTAAGTTGTTAAGTGAATCTGGCTTCCAAATTGACTTTTGCTTGCCAGAAGGACACAATCATATGACACACGGACACTGCAACAGTCATAAATACGAGACAGTGGCCAAGCATCCAAAAGTTGAACTCGTGAGCATAGGGATGTTGTAATGGTCCTAAATGTGAGAAATGGTCACAAGTAACTTTTTTCGGTGTCGCTGTAACTTTGGTCACTAAACAAACTGTTGTAAGTTGAGAATTACCTGTATTTGGAGATGACCTACAAGAGATGTGTTCTAATAAGTCCTACGTCAAAGAAATAGCCAGTGACCGTTGCTACAGTGTGGATTAATATTAAAAATGACCCACTATATTTAAAACAAAAAATCTTTCAGTTTCAGAGAGGCTCTTTGGAGGTATAACTAATTTAAGAAGTTAGTGGTAGGCAGTAGTTAGAATACAGTATTGCAGGCTGCCCATGGCCAGGAATTCGATCCTGACTAGCTCAAGGTTGACTCAGCCTTTCATCCTTCTGAGGTAGGTAAAATGAGGACCCAGATTGTTGGGGGCAATAGGCTGACTCTGTAGATCACTTAGAAAGAGCCGTAAAGCACTGTAAAGCGGTATATAAGTCTAAGGGCTATTACTATTAAGAAGTCCTTAAATCTAGAAGTCAATGTCAGCAGGTAGAGATAATAAGATACCAGCAAGTTCCACCTGATCTTTAACGTCTCATAGAAATGCATATTTTTCGGTGCCCGCTGTACTCTCCATGCCAACACACAGGAGATTAAAGAAGACAATCCCTAAGATTCCCACATAATTTTTCATTTCCCAATTAAGGCTCTCACAGCCAATCCATATATCAAACCAACCTCTCTTTCTTGGTCATTGCCGTGAATCCAAACTGTGGCTTCCAAGTAATTGTCTCTGCTAGCTCTGAAGGTGCCCTGAAGGTAAAGGCCGGACTTAATGCCCTGCTGCAGTTTGCTGAGTGGGAGATGCTCTGGGAAAATGATCTTGCTGCTTTCAATTTCATTCTGTAAGAGAGATTTGTGCACAAAATGTCCCTTGTGGTGTTGCAACTAATAAATGCATCTCAGGACTGCGTTTCAGCCCCTCAGATTGTAACCCGGATTCAGCTGTCATCACAAAAAATAATACTGGCAGCTGAAAACTTACCTCTTCATCATTCAGGCAAGCAAGCCGATCCATAAGCTCGGGATGGCCCGTTAGGCTCTTCACGTACTCTTCGCCTAAAAAAAAAAAAAAGCCCCAAATTCGCATTGTGAGAAATGAAGATGATTTATGCAGCAGGAAGTTTCCTTCAGGGAGAACAGAGAGAATGAATAGAATAACAGAGTTGGAAGGGACCTTGGAGGTGTTCTAGTCCAACCCCCTGCTTAGGCAAGAAACTCTTCACCTCTTCAGACAAATGGTTGTCCAATCTCTTCTTAAAAACTTCCAGTGTTGCAGCATTCACAACTTCTAGAGGCAAGTTGTTCCACTGGTTATTTGTTATCACGGTCAGGAAATATCTCCTTAGTTCTAGGCTGCTTCTCTCCTGGATTGGTTTCCATCTGTTACTTCTTGTCCTGCCCTCAGATGTTTTGGGAGAATGGCTTGACTCCCTCTTCTTTGTGGCAGCCCCTGAAGTATTGGAACACTTCTATCATGTCTCCCCCTAGTCCTTCTTTTCATCAGACTAGACATACCCAGATCCAGCAACCGTTCTCTATATGTTTTAGCCTCCAGTCCCCTAATCATCTTTGTTGCTCTTCTCTGCATGCTTTCTAGAGTCTCAACATCTTTTTTACACCGTGACAATCAAAACTGGATGCGGTATTCCAAGCGTGGCATTACCAAGGCCTTATAAAGTGGTATTAACACTTTACGTGATCTTGATTCTATCCCACTGTTTATGCAGCCTAGAGCTGTGTTGGCCTTTTTGGCAGCTGCAGCACACTGCTGGCTCATATTCCAAGATCCTTCTCACAGTTATAGAAAGTATTTTTTTAAAAAAATAAAATAAAAGGGGAGTGGACACTAGGAAGATAGGCCAAAGGGGGAGCAACCTTCCTGGGAAGTTGATTCCCAGAATTCTTGATAGCATTTTAATCCCCAGAGGAAGAATTGCTCGGCCATCCCCGAGAAGGAAATAGCCAAATGAAGGCAGGTCTTGCCAGACCCAGCTGGGCCCTTCGGAGGCTCTTAGGAAATAATCCGTAGCCAGGAAAGGTCAGAAGGTCAGACTTACAGGTAAATGTGGTTATTCCCTCTTCTACAGCTTTCTCTTTATTTTTGCGGTCATTTGTGAGCAAGATGACCAGGATGCTTTCTTCCCCTTGCGATTTTTTCAAGTGCTCCTGATACCACTTGGCTGCCAACCGAATGGCTCGGTCGTTACGGTCATTAGCATTTTCTCCTCGTTCTTGTTCTATGTACGTCTCTCTGTAAACAGAAACCCAGAGGGAACCTTTAGAAATAAAAACTACCTTGATTTCATTCGATATCTATTTCGGAAAACTCAATGCTCCCTCCTCCTCCTCCCCTTCCCTGCCTCATTGACCAAGGCTACTGAAACTGCTAAGGTGGTTTTTAAGAACGCTAAGAAATTGTGAGAGAATGTGCTGGTACATCAAATGTTACATTAAATGACAATTTAATGTAAGGTTTCATGCACCAGCACATCCAAAGAATCCAAATGACACCCGTTCTTAGGGCTTTTAATGCTGCAAGGGGAATTTTGTACAGCTCTGAGGAAAATCTAGCATCGTTTGAATGGTTGAAATAATCCTGAGAGTCAAAAACTCCAAATCAGAGGCAAATATATGCACTGGAAGAAGAAACTGCTGGCTTCTAATCAAAAAGATTGTAGTAACGCATTAGCCAAATAGCGGACTTCATGAACCACAGATCTGTGGACCAGCAACAACAACAAAAAGGTAGGAAGGATTCATAATCTTGCCAAAACATCTGTGCCAGGCAATGCAAATCAAGCAATTGCAGAAGTCGAGCATTCGACTGGCAATTTTAGGTTACACCATTTCATAAAAATAAGAATAGAATGAAAACAAAGGTAGACCCTCTTAATTCCCAACGGGATGATAACTTTCCATCGTGCAAAGATGGTAAGATCATAGATATGGAATAAAATGAAAAGCATTAGTCAAAAGGCACAGCAGCCATAAGAAAGGTGTCAGAGGGAGGTCTGGGCAGGACCCATCGCTCTGCCTTCACACCATGACTGAGCAGCTGCTTTCCAGTAAATTGCTTTGAGCAGATGAGAAGTTTAGGACCCAAGAAAGGATTCCATGTATCTCTAAACCAAGGTTTAGAGAAACCAAAGTTTCTCAACCTCTGGGCCTTTTAAGAGGGTGGACACCAACTTCCAAAAGCCCCCAGCCAGCCTAGATAGGGAATTCTGGGAGTTCGGCATCCAACCCTCTTAAAGGCCCAGAGGTTGAGAAACCGTGTTGCAGTGTCAGTGGTAAGGTTAGGTAGCATCAGGCTGGCGAGACCCACTTGTGATGTTCATTGGCAAAGGAGTAGAAGTGCTTCTCGGGGGCAGCAATGGCGTCCTTGATGCGCCCGTAGACGGCTGCGCTGCGCTTCCGCACCTCCTGCAGGACCGTCTGCAGGATGATGGCGTTCCCAAGGGCCGCATCTTCCAACACGTCAATCTGTGAAGGAGGAGGAGGGAGGAGGAGGACAGAGGAAAGAGGAGGAGGAGGAAGAAGGAAGGAAACAGAGGAGGAATGGGGAGGGAGGGAGAGAAGGAAGGAAAAGGAGGAGGAGGAAAAGGAAGGTAGAGAAGGAGAAAGGAGGAGGGAGGATAAGGAGGGAGGGAGGAGGAAGAGGAAAGAAGAAGAGGAAGGAGAAGGAGAAGGAAAGAGGAGGAAGGATGAGAGAGAAAGAGGAGGGAAGAGGAGGAAGGAGGAGGAAAAAGGAAAAGGAGGAAGGAAGAGGAGGAGGGAAGAAGAGGAGGAGGAGGAAGAGAAAAGAAAAGATGAGAAAGAGGAATGGAGGAGGGAAGAAGAGGAGAAAGAGGAGAAAAGAAGAGGAAGGAGAAGGAGAAGGAAAGAGGAGGAAGGATGAGAGAGAAAGAGGAGGGAAGAGGAGGAAGTAGGAGGAAAAAGGAAAAGGAGGAAGGAAGAGGAGGAGGGAAGAAGAGGAGGAGGAGGAAGAGAAAAGAAAACATGAGAAAGAGGAATGGAGGAGGGAAGAAGAGGAGAAAGAGGAGAAAAGAAGAGGAAGGAGAAGGAGAAGGAAAGAGGAGGAAGGATGAGAGAGAAAGAGGAGGGAAGAGGAGGGAAGAAGAGGAGGAGGAAGAGGAGAAAAGAAAAGAAAAGAAAAGAAAAGAAAAAGGAACGGAGGAGGGAAGGAGGAGGGAGGAAGAGGAGAAAAGAAGGTAAAGAGGAAATAAGAGGAGGGAAGAGGAAAGAAGTGGAGGAGGAGGAAGAGGAGGCAAAAAGAAAAGGAAGAAAGAAGAGGGAAGAGGAAAATAGAGGGAAGGAAGGGAGAGAGAAGGGGGGGGTCAGCCTGGGAAAGGAGGCCACGCGGAGAAGCCCTCCAGGGAAGACCCCGCCTCCAGGCGCACCTGGTGCAGCACCACGTTGGTGTCCAACAGCAGGTAGTGGGGCCGCGGGACGAGAGGGCTGGCGGGGGAGCCGGGGGTGGCCTCGAGGCCGCGCTGAGGGGCGTGCCCACCACAGAGCGGGCAGCCCGGCACCCCGCAGGCCACGTCGTCGCGCAGGTAGTGCTCGCGGACCACCTTGAGGACGGCGCCGCCGCGCGTGCGCTTCAGGAAGGCGCGCGAGGTCAGCATCGCCGCCGCCGGGAACGCCGCCGTTCAAACCGGAGCCCCAGCCGGAAAGAAGAACGCCGCGCTTCCGCTTCCGCCGCTCTAGCCGCCGTCTCGGCGGCGGGCCGGGCGCGCGAGCGAGCGAGCGAGCGTTGCGTTGCCATGGCCGCGACGCGGAGGGAGAGGAGGCGGTGTCGGCTCTCGCGCCTGCGCAGTGCGCCTGCCGGTTGCCCTCGGGCCGAGCGGGAGTCTTCGCCGTCCTCTGTCGGGGGCGAGCGGAGCAAGGGAGGTTCTGTAAGGCCTCTTTCGTGGACCGGGGACGATTAGAAGGGCGAGCGTCCGACGTCCCGGCTGAGAAGGTAAGCTCGATAGGACAGAAAAGGGAAATCTCCCCTACCCCACACCCGCGGGCTGTCTCCCCAATCCTTTTGGCTAGAGATCCTCATTTAACGGACTCCAGGAGTCCGTTAAATCCGAAGATAGCCAATGGAGATGCTTTGTGCTCATCTCTGCCTTTGACCGATCGCCTAAATCTGACCTGGATTCGCCAATGGTTTGATCATGGGTTTCCCCATTGTGCCTGAACTTTGCCAAAGGGGACAGGGAGGTGTTCATTAAACTGAGACAACCCTGGTTTATGGCTCTAATGATTGCTTTGCTTTGCTGCTATAATGGCCTTTGTGAACAATGGGACCTATACAAGTCGTTCTTGACTTACAGCGGATCACTTAACGACCATTTGAAGTTGCAATGCAGTGAATATTGCAGGTTTGGTTATTGTCCAAGGAGCAGTTTTATAATTCTCATAGCAATCCTTATGCTGTTCTGGTATTGAAATTGTTGGAGGCAACCCCAAGTTAGATGAGAATATACATATAGTCTGCAAGTTAAAACTTTTTGCTTTGTGACAGAAATTTCAACGGCACTGAAAAAAGCCACATATGATCGCTTTTTCACACTTAACAAGTGTGACTATCCCCTACGTTCACGTGATTTTCATTTGGATGCTTTGACAACTGACTCACCTCTATAATCCATATTGGGATACTGCTGCCCATCTTTGTTATTTTTACAGCCTCACATCTCAAGAAATGATTCTGGATAGTGTACTTTACGAATATCTACTGAGAAAATTGTGGAGTTAGTTGGAGATCCAGGGGGAAAAAGAGGTTGAATTGAAACTGGCATTCTTTCTGCAAGATACCAGTTTCTCCCTTTTTTGATTAAAAATACATCAAGTGGAGAAAGGAGACTGTGAGGTACCAGTGAATGTGGGCATAGGTGTGCAGCTGCCCCCCAAAATGCCAGATTCTTGTTTTAGACAGAATTTTATATTTGCCCTGCTCTACTGATTACACTGCGAATTGAAAGTGTTTAAGCAAAATGTTTCATTTACTATTGCTTTCTCTTTTTAATTTACCTTTTTGCTTACTTTTTAAGCTTGTTACAATTTTTAAGAGAACGTTTTGGACATCCTGCTTGAAGATGTCCAGGAAAAGCTCTAGAGATCCCAAGAAAGTAAATGTATCCAGCTCTTTGGAATCAGAAGATATTAGTTTAGAAACGACCTTGCCCACTGATGATGTTTCCTCATCTGAAGATCGGGAAGGTACCGTCAAAATTACTAAACAACTTATAGAGAGGAAAGAACTGCTGCATAATGTCCAGTTACTAAAAATCGAGCTTTCTCAGAAGAACTTGATGTTAGATAACTTAAAAATGGAGTACTTGACAAAGGTATGTGGGTGGCTTTCTTTCTTTCTTTCTATCTTTCTTTCCTTCCTTCCTTCTTTCTTTCTTTCTTTCCTTCTTTTCTTTCTTTCTTTCTTTCTTTCTTTCTTTCTTTCTTTCTTTCTTTCT
>NW_020769335.1:4806807-4820186 GCF_900518735.1 Pseudonaja textilis | reverse complement strand
TAGGATAGGATAGGATAGGATAGGATAGGATAGGATAGGATAGGATACAGAATAGCATGGTGTGGCATAGAGTAAAATTAGAGGGGAGTGTAGTGTGAATAGAATAGAACGGAATGGAATGGGCTTTCTAATTGTTGGTAAATGCTGGATTAAGCTATAAGAGGGATATTTGCATTTTAAAATGTTCTGCTTTGGGTATGGGCCAAGCTGTGTAACATCCAAGCTGTTGAAGTTTGTCTCCTCGCTGAGAAAATCTTATTATCTGGTCTTTTCTGTTATGTTCCTCTCCTTAGTAGCTTTTACCCAACTCATTCTCATCTCTTTAGTCACAGCAGATGACTAAAGCATTATGGTTTTTTTTTATTTAGAGTATAGGACATTGTTAGGCTGTTTTACCAGTTCCAAGAATTCTTGCCCTTAATTTCGATCGATTGGTGACTTCACAGATGCCGCCCCAATCCAGCAAGTAGGGTTGGAGATGGGCAAATGAAGTAGCCAATTACAGGTAGTCCTCAATCAGGAACTCAGTGACCATTCCTAGTTGCAACAGTACTGATAAATGTAACTTATGAACATTTTTCACACTTAACGACCGTAGTAACGGGATTAAACATTCAGATACTCGGCAACCGGCTCACACTGATGATGGTTGCAGTAGGCCGTGAGAAAGGTCATAAAATGGGGTAAAACTCACTTTACAACTGTCTCGCTTAGCGAGATAAATTTGGGGCTCCATGGTGTCAACGACCGCCTGCGAGCATCAAACACGTTCTGTAGATTACCTGTAAGCTATGAATGTAACACATGGAAGGTAATCAGCTTTTTTTTAAATGCTGGCCTCACTATTAACACAGTTGCTTCTCAGCAGCCCCTTCCTTTCCCCTTCCGATTTGCAGCGCTGGGAAACCTGCGGTCTGATTTCAAAAAGCTTTTATGAGCTGTGGGTTTCAGCCTCCCCGCCCTCCCTCCCTCTCTCTGGATGTGTGTTGTGGGGGGAAGAAGAGGGGCTGGTGAAACTTCTGGCACCATCAAGGGGAAGGGGCTCCCGACAGAACAACGCTTCCCCCCTTCTTGGAACGGGGTCCGCCTTTATTTTTAAGTGCTTTGCAGAGAATTCTAAAAGTCAAAAATTCCTGCCTGGCAGCTCAGGCCCCGACGTGCAGTCAGTCTGGAGAAGAGAAAAAGATATGAAATATTCATCGCTCTCCCACTCAACTCCGAAAGATAATGCCCCGCAATTGCTTTTTTTTCCGCCTCCAGATTAGATTCTACGAAGCGGTGCATCCTTTAAAAAACGAGATCAGCGAACTGCAGGCCAAGAAGGAGGCGGCCTGGGAAGAACTGAACGAATACAAGTCTCAGCTGAAGCACTTGTTAGAGGTGGGTATGGCTCTTCCTTTCCAGGCCTCGTTCGGAAGCTGCTGAGGCTCCAGTTGCTCAGCACACATTTGCAACATCTTCTTCCCTAATGGGTCATCGAGCCCAGTGATGTGATTTCTGGGGCCATGTTTAATTTTTGGGGTGAAATCCGAGGAATGTATTCGGACCCAGCTCCCCAAACACAACAAGCCCTCTGACGTGAACTTAAAGATTCCTTTAATTAGAAGCGCTGGCAGCCCCAGCCGAAAGCTTCTCTCTCAACACAAGCTAACAAGTCCAGAAGATGAATAGTTGTCTGCCACATCTATTCATCTCCGCCCCCTGCCTTTTACCCCCAGAGCTAGGGTGGGGTTCGCTAGCAGACGTGGCTCTTCCGTCCTAAGGACCGACCCATAGATTTCCACTGCTCTCCTCCCCTCTGCCTTCTGCACATCTGCACGTCAGGCACTGGACCCAGCTGTTCCTCCTCTTCCTCATCAGACGCCTCCAGATCTAGAGGATGCTGACTCGCCATCTGAGGGCTGATTGGTGGCCCAGGCTCCACCTCTCTCTCTCAGCCAGCTCTATTCCATCTTCCCTCTTTGAGCTCTCAGGTTGCCTTGAGGATGACTCTGACTCACATGCCGCCTCCTCATCTGATTCGGCTGCTGGAGGGGCTGGCGACTCACAGGTCACAACAGAATTGAAACTTTTGGATTTCTGTTACGGGGGGGAGTAGATGACACTCGGCCACGGCCAACTCTCCACAGGACAACTCACTGCATGACAACATTAACATTCAAGAAATGGTGGAATGGAATCATTAAAGAAATGGTGCAAAAGAAGGGACCGGGTGAAATGGGAACGGCAGAAATTAAAATTATTCACTTATTTTAAGTAATTAAATAGAATTGTTAAATTGTCTTGCGGCAAGTTGGCCATGGTGAGTTTTTCCTCAGTGAGTTGGTTGTGGCAAGTTGTCCCATTCCTTGCCAGGCGTGGGGACAAGGTGTGGTTAAAGAAAAGATGATGCCCCTGATGGTGTGTTTTTTTTTTGTTGTCATTATTTGTTTGATTGCCAGCTTCTCTATCTTTTCCTCACATCCCCATATCACGTCAGGTTGAAACCAAGAAGCAACTATCGAGTTGCTTACAGCTTCCTCCCTTTTTTATTCATTATGGGGCAGCGGTTAAAATGCAGTACCCCAGGCTACTTCTGGCATGGGATGGTTTTCCTTAAACCAGGGGGTCTTCGAGCTTGGTAACTTTAAGACTGGTGGACTTCAGCTCCCAGTTGGGGGGTAAGAGGCTGACTCCGTAAACTGCTTAGTGAGGGCTGTAAAACGTTATGAAGCAGTATGCAAGTCTAACTGCCATTGCTATTTCTGTGGGTGACATCTGAAGTTATAAATAAGGGGGTATAAAGAATGCATCTGGAGGTGGCTGGCAGTGGCAAGAAAAAGAGCAGAAAAGCCAAGTGGTTTGGGGTTAGCAGTAAGACCCCTCTGCAGTGGCCTTTAGCAGACCCCTACCCTCTTCTCCTACCTTTTCTTCACGTAACATAATTGGACGAAGCTGAACCTGGGACACAACCACTTGCATAAATGCTACTTCCCCTGGCGTGGGATGGTTTTCCTTAAACAAACAGCAGCTTCCAGGGTTGCCATCAGGGGGAGAGGGCAGGATGGTGCCTCCAGGTATGTGGAAGGGTTGAAAGGAGTCCTGTGCAGGGAAGGAACTCACTTTTTGGGCCCAGCTGCAGAGCCCCCCATCCCCTCCAGGATGCAGTGAAGCCCTTTGTAGATTTATCACAGCACCCAACCACTGTCAAAGCCCCGCTCTCCAAACTGCATTTGGGCCCCAGAGCATCTGCATTTGCAGAACCTCTTACAGCCCTGCAAATAGCCTTTCCCAAACTGTCACCTGCCCAGTGGTTTTGCAAATGCAATTTCCCAGGTTTGAGCCATGGTGGCGCGGTGGTTTAGAGCGCAGGCTACTTCTGCTGCCTGCCGACTGCCTGCAATTTGGCAGATGGAATCTCAGCAGGCTCAAGGTGGACTCAGCCTTCCATCCTTCCGAGGTGCGTAAAATAAGGACCCAGATTGCTTGGGGGGGAAATAGGCTGATTCTGTAAACTGCTTAGAGACGGCTGTAAAGTCATATGAAACGGTATATAAGTCTAAGGGCTATTGCTATTGACTCGAGGAAGAAAATGTAAACTTGGGAAAGTGAGCTTTACTTTCGTCCCCAGCTAATACAGAAGCCGCCTCCTGAAACAGTGGCTGAGGGTTTGAATTTCATCCTCGGGGAAGCCACAGTGAACAAAGCGTTTTAGTCCAGGGGCCGCCAACCTTTTGGACCTCAGGGACCCCCAAACTCATAATTTTAAATCCCACAGACTACTAATGTGAATTTTGACTTGATGGTGGCTTGCTGATGTTGGTGGGAAAGTCGGTCCCACATTCCAGAGCTGCGGTAGTCATAGGATTGGCCCTTTGGTCATCCTGGAGCAGCTGCTCCTCCACCCGGGAGCACCAGCCTGCCATGGACTGGAGGAGCTGCTCCTGGATGACCAAAGGGCCAGTCCTGTGACTCCTGCAGCTCTGAACCATGGGACCAACTTCCCCACCAACATAAGCAAACCACCCCGGGGTGAATTTCCCTCCCCCGCCGTTGGTCTTACCTTCCAGTTCCTGCTTGTGTGGCTCTACTCAAGGTAAGGTTTGCGTACGGTCGAAGGGTGAGGGCCAGCAGTTGGGCCGGCCATGTGGGCGGCGCAGCCTTGTGTTCCCGCATAGCCTGGATTAATTGCTGGGGGTGGGGGGGACGACATTATCTGCAGACCACCAAAATTTTCTCACGGACCCCCAGTGATCCCCGGCCCACCAGTTGGCGACCCCTGTTTTAGGACGTGGTACTGAAATTCATCCATGGATGTATTTTTTATTTTATTTATTTTGACCACTTGGGGTCAGTATCTCCTCATTGGTTGCACAGTTCTTCAGAGTCTGGAGAAAGGATCATCTTGACTCCAGAAATCATAAGAAGATTCGTAGGTGAAGTTGAGCTATTTAAACTATTTGGGGGGTTTTAGCCAACGGGCGGCCTTCCACAATCATGCCCAGGATCACAATCTCGCCCAGGATGTTCATGGAATTGCTCTTAATTCAGATCGTGTGAAAGCGGAGAATTACCTCAAGTGTACTTTCGCTTAACTTGGTTCCTTTTGCTGGCTTTTTTGGGGGGTGGGAGACTTCACAGATCTTTAGCCCCATCCATAACTGACAGGAAAAAAAAAACTCAGTTCTCTTAACAGGAATATAACATCTTGGCACTCTTGCTGAGAAAAAAATAATCTGGCATTCAATTCTGAACAAACTTGAAATAGCTGTAATTATTATAAATACCTGCTAAGTCTTTTGCTGCGTATATTTCGCTGATAACGTACTTAGGACTGCTGCTGCTGCTTTGGGAAAAGCTTATGTGCAGTTTTTAATAATTGCTCTTGGTGCTTACTAAGAGGGTTTTAACTAGCAAGAGGCCAGAATTTGAATCAGAAGGAGAAACCTAGGCCAGTTTAGGAAGAAACCGGGTTCCTTCCTCATTGCTAAATGCTAAAAGTTTGTCTTGCCCCTTCTGATACAGCTTGGTCTACTGTGTGAAGTAGCTTAGCAGGACAGGACAGATTTCCTTAGGAGGCTCCCTTTGCTGAACAAAGATAGATATAACAGGACAGTGGGCCTCAGGGGAAATTCATGTCTCTCCCGTTGGCGTACAGATGGGGGTTTTTTGGAGAGCACACAAGAAGATGCATTTTCAAGAGGGTTAAGTGTAAAGTCAAAGGTTCCCCTTGGGAATAGTTCAGGGTTCAAGCTCCATCCTTTTTGACTCTCCTGAATGATGGTCAGGGGTAACGGTGCAGTGCAGGCCAACCTGAATTGGGTTTCAGATTGCCACGGAATACTTAGCCCTAGCTCAGGGGTGTCAAACTCAGTCCGCAGGGTGCATCGATCTGGCCCCCAGGGCCGCCCTGGAAACATCCCTGCCTCCGCCAGCGAAAATGAAGCTCGGGAGGGCCACACGGCACCCTCCCGGGCCCCGTTTTTAGCCGCGAAAGCCTCCTGCAGACCCTCTGCCAGCGAAAGTGGAGCTCGGCCCTGGGCTCTGTTTTTGCTGGCAGGGCGGTATCAAAACAAACTGAAAACAAAACAGAAGGAGAAATGTTTCCCCTTTTGCATTTGAGCGTGCAAGAAGGGACAGGAAAGGAGAAAGGGAAGGAGGAAAGATAGAAAAAGAAAGAAAGATAGGAAGAGAGCAAGGAAGGAAAAATAAGAGGGGAAGGAAGAAGAAAGGAGAAGGAAGGGGGAAGGAAAAAGAAGGAAGGGAAGAGGAAGTGGAAGGAAGGAAGGGAAGAGGAAGGAAGGAAGGAGATTATAATGAGAGTGAGGAAGGATCTGAGGGAAGTCCTGCCTTAGCACTTGGCCACCACGGGTGCCCCTCACACGAGTGACATCGAGCTGGCCACGTCCACTCCGGCCCCTGAGGTCAAACCCAACCCTGATGTAGCCCTCAATGAAATCGAGTTTTTGACATCCCTAGCTAATCGGAGTGATAGACTTTCTTAAAATGTCCCTAATTTCTGTCTAATGCAGGTAGTCCTCGACATACGACCACAAGTGAGCCCAAAATTCATGTTGCTAAGTGAGACATGTGTTAAGCGAGTTTTTGCCCCATTCTGCGAGTTTTCTTGCCGTGGCCGTTAAGTGAATCTGGCTTCGGTTGTCAGAAAGTCTCAAAAGGGGATCCCATTACCCCCGGGGGACACTGTCATGAATATGAACCCGTTGTCAAGCATCCGAATGTAGATCATGTGACCACGGGGGTTGCTGCAACGGTCATAAATGTGAAAAACGGCCGTGAGTCAATTTTTTTCAGTGCCATCGTAACTTCGGATGTTCACTTAAATGAACTGTTGTAAGTCGATGACCACCTCTGTCTGGCAAGGTCATTCAGTTTCATTTTATTATCTTTTAAATTTATCTTTATTTGACTCGCTGTACTTTAACCCTTTTATACCTCACTAATCTTACTTGATCAATGTTATTCTGCTACATTACTGGACCCTTGTCTGCGATTGAAATAAAATGAGTTGCTTTTGACTTCCTGGACAGGTTCTACGTCATCTTCAGGTCTAGTTAAAGGAGGAACTTCTTCATAGTGCTGAAGTTGCTCTCCATAGGGTTGGAAGCTCCTTTTCACTGTCCTTAAAATAGCCTCCTGGGCTTCTAAGTGCTAATTTGCTTGCTTTGAACATGCTAATCAAGTGTTTGCCTACATTTGTCTCTGGTCCAAAGATTAGAGAACTTTCAGCTTCACGTTTATTTCCCAGTTCTCTCAAGAAAATAAAAAAAGCAAAACGAACTTCTCTAGAAAGCAAATTTAAACTTTAAATATAAAAGTCCTTTTTTTTTTTTTCTTGTGATCTCCCAGAGTTATGAAATGGAAAGAAAAAATCGGTCAGAGGCTGAAGTGCGATGTCAGCGCTTAACCATTGAACTAGCTGATACGAAACAAATGATTCAGCAAGGTGACTACAGGCAGGAGAACTATGATAAAATAAAAAGGTAAGTTTTATCACCGGTCATAAACAAAACTTTCAGGCTCTTTGTGGTACCTGGGTTCATACCCTTTTTTTCCCTTTTCAAGATCCAAAACTGTCTAACTTTTATTGGATCGAGCACCTATCTTTTCACACATTCAAGCTGCAAAATTACTTGATTTGTCTGATAACAGAATAACAGAGTTAGAAGAGGCCTTGGAGGTCTTCTATTCCGAATCTCCCACTCAGGCGGGAAACTCTATCCCGTTTCAGACAAATGGTTGTCCGATCTCTTCTTAAAAACCTCCAGGGTTGGAGCATTCACAACTTCTGGAGTCAAGTTGTTCTCCCTGATTAATTGTTCTCACGGTCAGGAAATTTTAGATTGGCTCTCTCCTTGATTATCCCAAAGGTGCTTTTTCAGGAGGCAACTGGACTTTCTAGTTTCTCTTTGAAGATGTTTTGCTTCTCATCCAAGAAGCTTCTTGGAGGTTTTATCTATGTTCTCAGGATCACCCGAGGAGTGCAAATGGGTGTGGAGCCTTCTTGGCTGCAGGATGTTTTCTGCCCTGTGTTCCTTCACTGTTGAACACAGGCACGAGCTGTTGAGGATGAGTCCAGGGGTGGGATGCTACCGGTTCAACCCGGTTCTATAGAACCGGTAGCTCCAAAGAGCAGCTGACACCAAACCTGTTCGCTGCAACGACCTTCTGATCGTCTGTTTGGCCCGCCCACCCGCCCAAGCTCTAGGCTATCCTTTATTCCCTGTGTTTTCCTCGTCAGCTGGAGCAGGGGAATGGTTGCTGGAGCCAGTAATTAGTAAGTAATGAGCACACACACGCGCGCAGTACGTGTTTGGCATGCACGCGGGCAAAGCGCATACTCCCCAACCGGTTGTTATGCCAATAGGATCCCACCCCTGGATGAGTCTGGGTTGTCCACATCTCAAATGGAAGTGCAAATGGGCCCTGTAGTCTGCAATTTTGGGGGAAATCTGTTCATACTCCCGCACCATTCGAAGGGTGTTCATCCCAAAGTGGCCTCAGTGACCCTCTAAAAGAATGCAAATGACCAGCTGTCTGCACGGGGTATAAATCCTTCCATTCCCCACCATCCAGTCAGAGCTGAAGAAGCTTCTTGGATGAGAAGCAAAATGTCTTCAACAAAAAACCAGAAAGTCCAGCTGCCTCTTGAGAAAGCACCTTTGGGACAACCATGACCTGGATGACTGAGAATCTCCATAGACATTCTCCTTGACATGGCTTCTTGTCCTGCCCTCAGGTGCTTTGGAGAATAGCTTGACTCCCTCTTCTTTGTGGCAGCCCCTCAAATATTGGAATATTGCTATCATGTCACCCCAGTCCTCCTTTTCATTAAACTAGACATGCCCAATTCCTCCAACCCTTCATATGGTTTAGCCTCCAGTCCCCTAATCATCTTTGTTGCTCTTTTTCTGCCGTTAGGGTTAAAAAGAGCTTCTGGGTTCTTACGGGTTGCTGAATAATGGAATAGTTTGCCTCACGCTCTTCCTTTCTTAGCAGCTTTTAAGCAGAGGCTACAGAGCCACCAGCTGACAATGTAATCAAAGGGAATTTCCAATAGAAGATGGGTTGAGCTCTGTAATTGTCTACTTCCTTTATTTTTCCTGTAAAATTTATGCTTGTCCTTTGAATAGAGTATTGGATGATGCCTGAAGAGTTGCTTAATTCATGCCGGAAACCTTCTCTTGTGACAATGAGCAGGTCAAGGGGAAATTTGCCATCTGTTTTTTGGTATAGGATTGCAAGGAGCACAAATCTGACCATTGTGAAAGAAATGGTGCCGAAACAAAAGAGTTTAAAATAGCTGTCGCGTGGTTGATCTTGACAAATCTTGTCCTCTCGGTTCTGGTGAATTCAGGTTTTTTCAGAAAGTATTTTGAAATAAATCCCAGTCCTTCCGGCACAGCAAATGTGGATGTGAAGAGGAGGTGGGATAAGAACTGAAAAAATTTTAGATGATACAGCAGTATGTTTTTCTCTCGACAGTGAGCGTGATACTTTTGAACATGAATTTTCAGAGCTCCGAAGAAAATACGAAATACTAGAAGTTTCCCATAAGGCCATAACTGCCGAAAGGAACGACCTATCCAAAGAGGTGAGATGTTCAGAGCTCATTTAGCAATTCTTTAAAAGGTTCAACAATACCAAAGGTAGCAACAGAAGACTTTTGTTCATGTATTATATTTTTTTTAAAATGCCCATGCAGAATAGAATTCTTTTATTGGCCAAGTGCGATTGGACACACAAGGAATTTGTCTTGGTGTAAATACTCTCAGTATACATAAAAGAAAAGATACATTCGTTAAGAATCAAGAATCATAACGTACAACACTTAATGACAGTCATAGGGTACAATCAGCAATCAAATCATACTAGGAAACAGTCAATATAAATCGTAAGGATACAAGCGACAAAGTTACAATCCTACAATCACAAGTGGTAGGAGATGGGTGATAAGGATAAGATTGTTTTTCACAGTTGTATTCCGGGGTAAAGGAAGTCCTGGACTTACAACAGTTCATTTAGTGACTCGCCAAAGTTACAAAGGCACTGAAAAAAGTGACTTATGACTGTTTTTCACTCTTATGCCCGTTGCACCATCCCCCCACGGTCACATGATCAAAATTCAGACCCTTGGCAACTGGTTCATATTTATGACAGTTGTAGCGTCCCAGGGTTCATGTGATCCTTTGGTGACTTTCTGTTCTGACCCAAACCTAGTCCCAAGAGAGCAAACACAAGACAAAGGCAGCAGCACAACCTTTTAATGTTCCATCTATGAATTCTGATTCTTCACAGATATAAGGCTGCTTCCAACTAATTAGCTCTGCCAAGAAAGAGCCTTGCCAAGTTTTTGCAAGGCTGCCAAAAAACAACAGATAAGAAATAGTTTACAACACAAGAGTCTTCAAATACCAACTGTAATGTCCACAAGGCTGAGTTTCAAAATGTCTTTGCTTCCTACAAAGAACGTTTGCTTCACAGCTGGCTTTTATCTTCTTGAAGGAGGGGCCATTACCTTGCAGCCTTACCCCCAAGTCGCCCGTGCTATTGTAGCTGCTCTTTCCTACGAGCAATCCTGTGCGCACTTGGCACAGACTCCTCGGGAACCTCCTCATCGCTGCTGCCAGCCCCCACAATCCCTGAAGGCAGCAGTCCACTCCCGTAATGGTCCTGGCCCCTCATCCGAGTCCTCGCTCTCCTCAGCCGTCCGCACCTGCTGCCGGCTAACCACAATACTTTCCGACAAGCAAAGTCAACAGGGAAGCCAGATTCCCTTAACAACGGTGTTGCTCACTTAACAACTGCAGTGGTTCACTTAACAAGGGGCCAAACTCACTTAACAACTGTCTCGTTTAGCAGCAGAAATGTTGGACTCAATTGTGATCATCAGTCTCTGACTACCTGCACAACTAGAGATACCCATGTGGGGTACCCTTCATAAAAGGCTGTGTTGTTGTCAGGTTGGAATTTGTCAAGCACACCTCCCCTCTCTGTCCATCTCTTTTCTCTTAAAGCTCTGAGAAGAGGTGACTCACCTGCTGATTATCCCATCTTGATACTAATCAATATTAGTTCCCCCTTTGATACAGCAGGCATCCGTCTTAATTTTTTTTTCCCCTGATACTAAAAAATAATAACAACACTCACTTAGGAGGGAAAAAGGGACACGGTGGCTCAGTGGCTAAGGCGCTGAGCTTGTTGGTCAGAAAGGTTGACAGTTTGGCGGTTCGAATCCCTAGCACCGCGTAATGGAGTGAGCTCCCGTTTCTTGTCCCAGCTTCTGCCAACCTAGCAGTTCAAAAGCATGTAAAAAATGCAAGTAGAAAAATAGGGACCCCTTTGGTGGGAAGGTAACAGCGTTCCATGCACCTTCAGCATTTAGTCATGCCGGCCACATGACCACGGAGACGTCTTCGGACAGCGCTAGCTTTTCGGCTTTGTAACGGAGATGAGCACCCCCCCCCTAGAGCTGGAAATGACTGGTATATAAGTGCGAGGGGAACCTTTACGTTTAGGAGTGAAAAGGATGTAAACGTTACATATATGTCAACCATATATTCATAAATTATTGTCTAACTGATAGTCCTCGACTTACAACAATTCGATTAGTGATCATTTGAAGGGGAAAAAAAGATTTATGGCTTGTTTTTCATGCTTAAGACCAGGGCCGCATTCTCAAGGTCACGTGATTAAAATTCAGACGCTTAGTAACCGACTCACCTTTATGATGGTCAACTTAACAATCAGGTTACTAAACATTAACAAATGTGGTGATTCACTTAACAGCTGTGGCTAGGAAGGTCACATAACGGGACAAAATGCAGTTAGCAAAAGTTTCAGTTAGCAACCTAGATTGTGGTTGTAAGTCCTCAACCTGCATGGAATTGAAAGAGTGATTAGGTCCACGTAGAAAGGCAAGGAAAAACCATTACCCAGAAACTTGTGTCATAAACTAATAAGTCATCCAAATTTGACACAGTTTCTTGAACCATGTCCTCATTCTTCTCTATTTGACAAAATAATCTGATTTAGATGTGGCCAGGCCACCGCTCTATATCACATGCAGAGGTAGCCTTCCAGTGCTGTGCAGTGATTCTTTGGGCTCCCTTCAACCACGCATCAAGTGTCCCTAATTCTGACTTTCCAAATCTTGGAGATGCAGGGCCTTTGGTGAGCAACAGTCACAATTAGGCCCTGATGCCAGATTAGATTAGATTAGATTAGATAAAATTAGATTAGATGGAGAAGGAGAAAGAGAAAGAGAGGGAGAAGCAGAGAAGAATAGAATAATAGAATAGAATAGAATTACAGAATAAAATAGAATAATAGAATAGAATTACAGAATAGAACAATAGAATAGAATTACAGAATAGAATAGAATAATAGAATAGAATTACAGAATAGAATAATAAAATAGAATTACAGGATAGAATAATAGAATAGAATTACAAAATAGAATAATAGAATTACAGAATAGAATAATAAAATAGAATTACAGAATAGATTACAGAGTAGAATAGAATGAGGAGGAGGAGAAAGGGAGAAGCAGAGAAGAATAGGATGGAATAGAATAGAATAAAATTACAGACTAGAATAGAATAACTTTATTATCCTTTTGAATGTACACTAATCGGCATACATTAAAATGAAATTTCATTGCATACAGTTCTCCAAGGGTCACTGCCTCCAATATACACTGCATAAATATGACAAAATAAATAAATAAATACAAAAATTAAGCCTATACCCATCTATATAACATGACGCAGAGAAACAGCACAGTCTAGTTTGGATGTATACAAGTCTCACAAGTTTAATCAAATGGAGGGATGGCCTGGGGAACCAAGCTGTTGCAGAATCTGGCGGCCCTGCTACAAATACTTCGAAACCTCAGCCCAGGGGGGAGCAACAGAAACAGACCATGAAGTGAGTGTGTGTGTGTGTGTGGGGGGTCTCTTACCATGCTTCAAGCTCTTAAGTACATTAAAGCAGATTCAAAGGGGGCAGTTGGTTGGGACCGGCCGACAGCAACAAACTTCATGTTCCGATGAGGGCCGTCAGCGCCGTGTTGCATCCAAAATGAACAGAGTCAACTTTCACAACAACTGCATTTTAAACTCAAAAATAACCTGACTGACTGCATTAAACAAAAAAAAAAAGGAACAACGATAACGAGCCACTGGTTGATGGGAGCAGGATATCTAATTTGTGGTGTTTCTGCTGCTGTTTTTTCTCTTCTTCTTCTTCTTCTTCTTCTTCTTCTTTTTCCCAACGGCAAGGCTACGGCTTTGCAGCAGTCCGTGACTTTGTTGCAAAAGGACAAGGACTACCTCAACCGACAGAACATGGAGCTCAGCGTCCGCTGTGCTCATGAAGAAGACCGCCTTGAAAGGCTCCACATGCAGCTAGAAGACGCCAAAAAAGCCAGAGAAGAAATGTACGAGAAATACGTCACGTCCAGGTAGGCGGTTTTATTTGCCTTTTTGGCACCGAGAAAGGGTCAGAAGATGGGCGGAGATTCTCGGTCATCCGGGTCATAGCTGTCTCAAGAGTGCTTTCCCCCGACCCCACCCCCCAAAAAAGGCAACTGGACTTTGTTTTTGTTTTTCCTTGAGGAAGAAGAACGAAAGAATACAATCAGTTGTCATGGAGTGAGGGGGAAACAGTCAGTACCTATCTTTCCATTCTCACCCCCCCCCCTCCAACCATCACAATTGATGTAGGTTTTTTGGATGAGAAGTGAAAATGGAATGGAATGGAATGGAATGGAATGGAATGGAATAGAATAGAATGAGAAAGAATGGAATAGAATAGAATGAGAAAGAATGGAATAGAATAGAATAGAATAGAATAGAATAGAATAGAATAGAATAGAA
>NW_020769335.1:4794074-4806797 GCF_900518735.1 Pseudonaja textilis | reverse complement strand
ATAGAATAGAATAGAATAGAATAGAATAGAATGAGAAAGAATGGAATAGAATAGCATAGAATAGGATAGACTAGGATAGAATGAGATGGAATGGAATACAATACAATACAGTGAAAAAGAATGGAACGGAACGGAACAGAACAGTATAGAATAGAATAGAATGAGAAAGAATGGAATAGAATGGAATGGAATACAATGCAATGCAATACAATACAATACAATACAATACAATACAATACAATACAATACAATACAATACAATGAAAAAGAATGGAATTGAATAGAATAGAATAGAATTGGCAGGGACCTTGGAGGTCTTCTAGTCTAGCCCCCTGCTGAAGCAGGAGACCTCATACCATTTCAGATACAGTGGAGCCTTGCGTCGAAACCACAATCTGTTTCTGGACTCCGGTTGCAACCCAATTTGGTTGTGTCCGGAAGCACGACTGACTGCGCAGTTAAGAAAAATGGCCCCGAGGGGAAATTGGCGCTGAAAGGGAATCTTTCTGCACCGATTTCGTTCGCCACCCTATTTCTGAATCGTGACCTGATTCAAAAATCGGGTGGATTTTTTGTTTGCCACCTGATTTGGTCGCGAACAGGAACATTCGCAACCCAAGTTTTCAGTGTAAGTGATTGTCAAGTGCAGTGGTAGTCAACCTGGTCCCTACCTCCCACTAATGGTCGTTCCAGCTTTCATGGTGGGCGGTAGGGGTTTTGTCCCCTACTTTATAAATCACCATTATTATGGAAACGGTGGGCAGTTAGAGAAAACTTTACTACTAAGAGAGATACAAAAGTGGGTGGTAGGTATAAAAAGGTTGAACTACCCCTGATATCTTCTTTAAAACCTCCAGTGATGGAGTGCCCACAATTTCTGAAGACAAGCTGTTCCACTGGTTTATTGTCCTCACTGTTAGTTTCTGTTAGGAATTAAAAGTTTCTCCTTAATTCCAAGTTGCTTCTCTCCTTGATTAGTTTCCAACCATTGTTCTTGTCCTGCTTTGGAGAATATTTGACCCCCATCTCTTCTTTTTCGCAGCCCCTCAAATGCTGGAATACCGCTCTCACGTCACCCCTACTTCTTCTTTTCTTCAGACTAGCCAGACCTAAAACCTGCAGCTTTTCTTCATATGATTTAGTCTCCAGGCCTTTGATCATCTTAGTTCTTCTTCTTCCTCAAGGAATAAAACAGTCCCATTGCCCTTTGAGGGGGGGAAAAAAGCACTTTTGAGGTTCCACCAGAATGTTTTCGAAGAATCCTTGCTAGCTCCTCTCCATCCTAGAGTTTGCAGCTATAATTCTTAAAACATGGTGGATTACGGTAATCCACCTATAGGAGGTTGGAAAAACTGAGTAAGAGAAAACAATGGCAAGATTATTCAAAGATAATGGAGATGTGTGTAAATTACGATTAGTTTCTGACCAGGTTTCCTTTGGGTTTCCTTTTTTTTAATGCAAAAGAACCGACTGATGTCATAACTGTTTTTCTATTATTTGCAAAAGGAAGGACACAGGCAGGAATTAAGCCTGTTAATTAAATTGGAACCTATTATCCAAGGTAGTTTACTGTCAAGTCTTCAAAAGTGGATAATGTAACCAAACCTGATTTTAAAAAAAAAAAACATTTAAAATGCACTGATCCTATGATTTCTTTACTTCAGTGGTAGTGAGCCATTATAAGATTATCCACAGTGTTAAGCAATGCTATCAGCATGAATATTCATTTATCTGAGAAGAAGTGTGTGTGTGCGTGTGGAATTTAAATAGTAATGTCGCAACAACCTAGAAAGAAACGGCTTTTTTTTTTCTTTTTAAGGTGTTCTGCCATTTTTTTCTTTCTAAGTCGTTCTGCCATTTTAATGATTCTTAAGCTCAGCCGGCTGACGTCATTTCAGTAAAAAGAAAAGCAACGCACGTTTATTTATTCACTTGTTTGCTTAAAAGATTTATACGGCTGCCCATCTTGCGGAACCCAATTCTGGGTGGCAAAACACAGTGATCAAATTGCAAGCAAACACACACACACATACTCGCACACACACAAAAAAACCCCCATCTCTTAATCATTTGACAAGTTTTATCAGAGTCAGAAAGAGTTATTCATGCATCTTGACACGTTTTATCTTAACGTTTTTAAACATCATTTTCTAAGGGATCACTACAAAATGGAGTATGAAAACAAACTGCATGAGGAACTGGAACAATTAAGGCAGAAAACTTCCCAGGAGATAGAGCAGCTTCGAACAGCTACAAAGGAAATGTATGAGCGGGAAAACAGGTAGGTTAAAAAAAAAAAAGGAAGATATTTTTAGACATCGAACTCCATAAAGACTATTGCATGCATCTTTATCCCAGTCTGGCAGGGTGGCCTATTCCTCATTCAGGAACCTAAGTTCCCTTCCTCCTCTGCTTCTTTTTTTCCTCCTTCTTCTCAACCCCCTAACACAGGGGTCTTCAAACTTGACAGCTTTAAGCCTTGTGGACTTCAACTCCCAGAATTCCTCCTCCAGTCATGTTAGCTCGGGAATTCTGGGAGTTGAAGTCCACGGGGCTTAAAACTCGCCAAGTTTGAAGACCCTTGCCTTAACCTGAGGGAGAAGACAAGGAAGAGACTTGTTTGCCTAGGAGCACAAACAAGCAAAAAAGTCCACGGACAGCAGAAGCCGCAGGAAGCCGAGGCCCAAGAAAGGGACTTTTGTGATCCAGAGGGAGGGAAAGGATCAGAATAGAGCTGGAAGGGGCCTTGGAGGTCTTCTAGTCTAGCCCCTTTGCTCAAGCAGGAGATCCTATACCATTTCAGACAAGTGGCTCTCCGGTCTCCTCTTAAAAACCTCCAGCGGTGATGTACCCATAATGTCTGAAAGCAAGCTGCTCGACTGGTTCATTGCTCTCACCGTGGGGAAGTTGCTCCTTAATTCCGTGTTGCTTCTCTCCTTGATCAGTTTCCATAGTTTCTTGCCTTGCATTCTGGTGCTTTGGAAACTCAGTTGACCCCTCCTTCTTTGTGGCAGATGAGGGGTCTGCATGTGATGCAGCTCTCTAAGACCTCCAAGAATCACAACCGTTACAGGTTCAGAGCTAAGCTCTAGTTGTCAGCAAGCAAGCAAGCAAGTCACACAGCAGAGGAGAGAAGCATTTTCGTTTTCAATAGACAGACTCAGAGCTTAACATGGCTTCAGAGCTGCAGAGCTTAGTATAGAGCCACGCCTAGGCTACTTCTAGTTTCAGTTTCCAAACAGCTCCTCATTGACTGACTTAATTGCTATGCCTATTCATTGGCCGACCTTGTTACCATGCGCTCTTCCAGTTCGTGAGTATACTCCGCCATGCTATTTCCCTAGAAGAAAAGGCTGCCTGTCATGGCGGCTGCAAATGGATTTCAATTGTCGTTTTGATGCTTACCCAGCTTGATTTTTTGTGTGATTTGTTTTATTTTTGAACGATCGATATTTTCGATCATTTCAATGTGGGAGTCTTCATGGGGATTGTGATTATAAAGCAGTAGAGATTCCCAGTGAAGGACTCTGCTCTTGAAGCTACTACAAAGAGGAACTACATCCATAAGAAAATACGAGAGACCGGGAAAGAGAGCTGCACGGAATGGCAATTAAAAAAAAGTGTTTGGAGTTTGTTCCCTCGATTAACAGTTCCCATAATTTATTGAGAAACTCCGAAAGTGTAGACATGGCCCACACTCTCCATTGGAATGGCACATTTTGAATTTGGGCAATTGAAGTGCACGGTATTTAACTGTACGCTCTTACACATGTACACACATGTTGGATACTTCATCTAACCATCAACCTTTCCTTGCTTTGTAAAGATTTCAAAATGCTCCTCTTTGGCCCTCCTTCTTTTCAAAGCAAGAAGTCTTGTTTTAACTTACTCAGACGGAAAAACAGGTAGCTTGTACTTCCTTCCGGCTCGTGAGCGTCTACGTATCTTACTGAGGACCAGCAATAGCACTTCAATTTATATACCGCTTCACAGCCTTCTCTAAGTGGTATACAGAGTCAGCCTATTGCCCCCAACAATCTGGGTCCTCCTTTTACCGACCTTGGAAGGAGGGAAGGCCGAGTCAACCTTGAGCCGATCAGAATTGAACTGCCGGCAGTCGGCAGAATTAGCCTGCAATACCGCATTCTAACCACTGCGCCACCGTGGTTCTTTGGCGTTCCACATGCAACCTTGGAGCATTGGTGGAGGAGCTGCCACCCTACAATAAACACTGTTAGGGGCATCTCTCCGTTGCATTTCTAGCCCTAAAGTCTGATTTGCTGTCGCCACCACCTCTCCTTGCCACAGATACATTGTCATAAAATACGGTGAAAATCTAAAATGGGCCTTAATAAGTTCCATGTATTTCCCTGCTCAAAAGTACGTGACTAAAAGCAAATAGAAAGAGAGAGTAAGTAAATATTTCCCTCTTTTATATGGAGAACTCCAAACAGAGAGAGATCCAGTTTTGGAGTTTCCCTTTTGAGTGGTTGAGAGAACTTTGAATCCGCTGTGATTCTGACAAATTTCAGACTCTTCAAACCAGCTCAGTCCAGGTTGAGATCCTTCCAAATCCAACACACCCCTCTTCTTTTCTCCAAACATAGTTTCTCATAGGCAAATTGAAAGTAGAGGTAAAGAATTTTTTTCTCCCATCTCAGATACTTGTGGTAGAATTCCATGGCTACCAAACCACAATTATTTAGTTGTTATTTGCTTGAAATCTTTTTTCAAACGTTTTGTTTTTCACAGTGAAGGGGGCCTTAAAAAGCCAGAACATAGAACTTGTTTAGAAAGCCTGCCGTGATAAAAAAAAAAAATCCCGCCGATTGGGTCAAGAGTTATTAAAATGCAAAGCTAAAAATTGTGCAGAGAGAAGTGCACAAAACACAGGCAGCTGGATGTGCGCGAACACGACAGCAATGTCAGGTTTAAAATCATTTCAGGCAGGTGAAGAAGTAAAATAGGCAAGGAAGCATTCAGCCCTATTTACGTTTTTTCTCCTCATCTCCGCCTTCGCCAGTCAGCTAAATTATGCCAACCGCTAATTACATCATGGAGATTAACAAATTTTTGGCTTCCCGTGTTCCGACTTGTATTGCATTACATAAAACAAGCTTCAGGTCTGTTTCTTTAGGGAGCTTCGACAGATATAAAAATGTTTGCAGGCAGTATGGCTAAGAATGCTGTTCTGGAAATGTTTGGCAGAAATCCTGTTCCTCCTCATCTCGAAATGATGTGAGGACTTGGCTGCCAAATCTTGAATGTGGATGATTTAAAAGAACATTTCAGAATCTTAAAAACAATGCTTTATTTTTATCCTGGTTGGGACAGAAGGGGTGTGGTGAGTCGGTGAATCATTCACGCTTCCCCTTGTGTTTTTGTCTTCCAGCTTACGTGCTTTCTGGTCTGTATCCCTCAGTCTGTTTGTGTGTTTTAAATTTGCGTCCGTAAATGCTAAGTTTCTCTTGCTGACCCTCCCCTGAATGCGGTCTTCCTTCTGCCCTCCAACTCTCCAGACCTGTCAGATCAATTTCCGAACTAACAGAATAACAGAGCTGGAAGGGGACTTGGAGGTCTTCTAGTCCAACCCCTTGCTCCGGCAGGAAACCCTACACCATTTCAGACAAATGGTTGTCCAGTCCCTCCTTAAAATCTTCCAGTGATGGAGCCTCCACAACTTCTGAAGGCAAACTGTTCCACTGATTAATTGTCCGTCAGGGTCTCCTGATTGATCAAGGGTTGGACTAGAAGACCTCCAAGGTCCCTTCCAATTCTGTTGTACTATTACTGTTCTCACTGTCAGGAAAATTCTCCTTAGTTCTAAGTTGCTTCTCTCCTTGATTAGTTTCGACCCATTGCTTCTTCTCCTGCCCTCAGGTGCTTTGGAGAATAGCTTGACTCCCTCTTCTTTGGGGCAGCCCCTGAGATATTGGAACACAGCTATCATATCACCCCTAGTTTTTCTTTTCATCAGACTAGCCATACCCAGTTCCAGCAACCATTTTCACATGGTTTAGCTTCCCTTAAGCCTCTTGTCCTTCCCTGCACTCTTTTGAGAATCTCAACATTTTTTTTAATATATTGTGGCGACCAAAAACCCAATACTCAATGCCAGCAACCCATTCTTTATATGTTTATTTGTACAAGGTAGACTAGACTAAGAAACCAATTCAATATATCTCTTGTTTCTCTTGTTATTGTTGTGACAACCAGAGCACAGAATCTTGCAAGTCTCAATGCGCTTTCCAATCTATCTCTATGTGAACGAAAGAGGGGCTTGTCTGAGATGTTTTGGCAGGTTCCTGGCTCAAGCCTCCAATGTCTAATTGTTGCTTGGCTTTTCCTCCTGTCCTTTAGGGCAGGAGTCGCCAACCTGTTGGACCTCAGGGACCACCAAACTCATAATTTTAAATCCCGCAGACCACTAATACGAATTTTGACTGATGGTGGCTGCAGGAAAATTCCCCACCCCGTTTTTCTACCCCATGCTCATTCTTTATGTGGGATCTCCAGCTCCATTCTCGGGGGAGGGGGAGAGACAGAGAGACTTTTGGCTTCACGCAAGGAAAGCAGCAGAAGCCTTTCTTTCTATCCCCCAAACTCCACCAGAAATGAGTCTTTGTGAGACTTGGTTGTCGCTCCGGCGCAGCCTCTTGGAGCAGGATGCCTTGCAGGGTCCCAAAGACTCATTTCTGGCAGAGTTTGGGGGGAAAGAAAGAAAGACTTTTGCTGCTTTCCTTGCATGTAGCAAAAGCAGAAGCAGAAAGAAGCAGCCCGGTGGCCAGGCACGTGGGGTAAATGGGGCAAGACCCCCCCCTTCACTCTTCCCCCCCCCCGCCCTCACTACCTCGTGTTGTTCACAATGCAAGTGACACAAGCCTTGTGTTCCCGTGGGCCATGTGGGCAGCGCAGCCTTGTGTTTCCACGCAACTTGGATTAATTGCTTTGGGGGTGACATTTCTCTGAGGACCACCTAAATTTTCTCACAGTCCACCAGTGGTCCTGGACCCATTGATTGGCAACTACTGCTTTAAGGCCGTTCCCGCTGCCCTTTCCAAGAACCCACCTGCCAAGGGACTGGCTTAGGAAAAATACAGCTATTCCTCAGGTGTTAAAAATGCAGGTATTCCTCAGCTTACAACAGAGTTTAGCGACTGTTCCAAGTTACAATGGCACCGAACGACCGTTTTTCACACTTACGACCGGTGCAACATCCCTCACGGCCACGCGATCAGAATTCAGATGCTTGGCTACTGACTCACGTTTGTGACGGTTGCAGGGCTCACATCATCCCCTCTTTTACGACCTAACACTAACAAGAGAAGTCAATAGGGAGATTTACTCAACAACCGAGTTGCGGATTTAACGCCTGCAGGGATTCACGACTATAGCAAGAAAAGTCGTAAAAATGGGGCCCAACTCGCGTCCCTTTTTTCCGCTTAGGAGAGACAGAAATTCAGGGCTGACTTGTATTTGTGAGTCTTGTAACTGACGGCAATTTGTGCAAAATACGTTTTTGCTTCTATAAAAACTTCCCTTTGACAGGGAGCTCATCGTTGGCTAAATGTTTGCGACAAGCCTGTGATAGCTTTGAAATCTGATTTGGGACAGTCCAGCCAGGAGATCACAGGACTTTAATATCCCATGCAGGATACAAGGCCTGGAGAGAGAAGCTCTGATTTGAACGCAGTTTGACCCATCTTGCTCAATCGTCTTACTTGCCAAATCATCGCCCGTCAACCGAAAAGCCACTGAGCGGTGATGAGATGGGCTGATTCCCCAAAAGTTCAGTTCCATCAGAATGGAGCCGGAAGGGACCTTCGAGGTCTTCTAGTCCAACCCCTGGCTCAAGCCAGAGACCCTACACCATTTCTGACAGATGGCAGTCCAGTCTCTTCTTGAAAGTTTCAAGCGATGATGCTCCCACAACTTCCGAGGGCAACTTCTGTTCTATGGGTTGATTGTTCTCACTGTCAGAAAGTTTCTCTTTTTTTCCAGGTTGAATCTCCCCTTGTTCACTTTCCATCCATTATTCCTTGTCTGGCTTTCTGGTGCCTTAGAAAATAGCTTGACCCCTTCCTCCTCTCTGTGGCAGCCCCTCAAATATTGGAAGATTGCTATCATGTCTCCTCTGGTCCTTCTCTTCATTAGACTAGCCATGCCCAGTTCCTATAACCATTCTTTATATGTTTTAACCTCCAGTCCCCTAATCATCCTGGTTGCTCTTCTCTGTACTTTTTCTAGAGTCTCAACATCTTTTTTATAGTGTGGTGAACAAAATTGGATGGAGTACTCTAGGTGTGGTCTTACTAAGGCTTTATAGAGTGGTATTAGTACCTCCCTTGATCTCGATTGTATCCCTCTGTTAATGCAATTTAGGATTGCGTTAGCTTTTTGGGCTGCTGCTGCACACTGCTGGCTCATATTTAGCTGGTTGTCCACTAAGACTCCAAGATCCCTTTCACTGTTACTGCTGTTGAGCCTGGTTTCACCCAGTCTATATGGGTGCCTTTGGGTGTTTCTTGCCTACGTGTAGGACTTTACTTTTCTCTACATTGAATTTCATTTTATTAGATATGGCCCAGTGTTCTAGTCTGTCAAGATCCATTTGGATCTTGAGCCTATCTTCTTGGGTGTTAGCTATTCCTGCCAGCTTAGTGTCATCTGCAAATTTGGTAAGTTCCCCTTCTCAACTTCTGGTGGCAAGTTGTTCCACTGGTTAATTATCCTCACTGTTTGGAGGTTTCTCCTTAATTCCAGGTTGCTTCTCTCCTCGATTAGCTTTCATCCCTGGTTTCTTGTCTTGCCTTCTGGTGCTTTGGAAAATAAGTTGAACCCCTCTTCTTTGTGGCAGCCACTCAACTACTGGAACACTGCTATCATGTCGCCCCTAGTCCTTTTCTCTAGACGAGCCATACCCAAACCCTGCAACCGTTCTTCATATGTTTTAATTTTTCAGGTCTTTAATCATTTTAGTTGCTTTTCTCTGCGCCTTTGTCTCAAAATCTTTTTTGTAATGTGACCAAAACCTTATGCATTAGTATTCCATGTGTGGCCTTACTAAGGCTTTATAAAGTGGTACTAATACTCCTTAGCAATAGCAATAACATACTTATATACCGCTTGATAAAACTGTTGGCTATGGGCAGCCTGCAATACTGCACACTAACCACTGTGCCACTATCGCTTCCTTCCTTCCTTCCAAGCAATAGCACTTAGACTTATATGCCACTTTACAGTGCTTTACAGCCCTATTTAAGTGGTTTACAGAGTCAGCATCTTGCCCCCAACAATCTGGGTCCTCATTTTACTGACCTTGGAAGGCTAAGCCAACCTTGAGCCTGGTGAGATTTGAACTGCCGGGAGGCAGCAGAAGTAGCCTGCAGTACTGCACTCTAACCACTGCGCCACCGTGGCTCATGATTTTGATTCTTTTGATTCTACGCCTTTGGTTGTTGTTGTTAGTCGTTATTGAAGAGAACTCACTAACGTAGATCTGCATCTGAAGGAGAAACAGCACAAACAGAGCAAAAATAGCCAAAAGGAAAGAAATTGCGTTGGCTGCTTCCGGAGAAGACCCTGAAAGAAGATACACACGGCTTGTTTTAGCAATAGCAATAGCACTTAGACTTATATACCGCTTTATAGTGCTTTTACAGCCCTCTCTAAGCGGTTTACAGAGTCAGTCTCTTGCCCCCAACAATCTGGGTCCTCATTTTACCCACCTCGGAAGGAAGGAAAGCTGAGTGAACCTTGAGCCTGGTGGGATTTGAACTGCCAAATTGTAGGCAGCTGGCTGCAGAAGTAGCTTGCAGTACTGCACTCTAACCACCGTGCCACAGAGGCTCAATATGATTATCATCATCTAATATAACATAATTGTTATCATCATCTGAGGATGGTTTTGGAGGAAGCTTAGCTAGCTTAGCCGTGTAATGCCTAACGTGTGATGGCAGCCCGTTTCTCAATAGAAATAATTATAGCTCATCATCCTTGCCTTGAGGGGCAAGGAGCTTCCTTCCTTCTCTATCCTTAAGCGGAGTGAGGGTTGCGCTTTCTCCAAGGATCACTAAAACGCCTTTGGGCTCAGATCGTAGCAAGAAATCTAGGCTTTGACACCAAGTTAGACCCTCTCAATGGAAATACAGAAAGCGTATGCTTCTCACTCTGATTTTCCTGGTCTGATTCACATGTTTTGGTTGCCCTGTCTTAAACCAACCCTGATGTCATTTGAGGTATGAATAAACTCCAAATAGATCAAGAATTAATATTAAGATGGACCTCGAAACAAGCAAACCTACTTCTACACAACCGAAATGGTGCCAACTGCACATTTCTGGTTAACGCATGTCATCCCTTTTGTGCTATTTGCAGTGAGGGGCAGGCCTACAGAAATGACAGGGGATTAGGAAAACCCTTCCCAGCTTTTAGAAGAGAAGAATATAACAGAGTGGGAAGGGACCTTGGAGGTCTTCTAGTCCAACCCCCTGCTTAGGCAGGAAACCCCATAACATGTCAGACAAACGGCTGTCCAATCTCTTCTTATAAACCTCCAGCGTTGGAGCACCCACAACTTCTGAAGGCAAGTCGTTCCACTGGTGAATTGTTCTCACCGTTGTGAAGTTTCTTCTTAGTTCTAGGTTGCTTCTCTCTTTGGTTAGTTTCCATCTGTTGCTTCTTGTCCTGCCTTTCAGGTGCTTTGGAGAATTTTATTTGTGATACTCATGGAATTTTTCTTTTCCAAATTGCTTTTTTTCCCCCTCCTTTCCAAAGTCTGCCAGCACTGGCTTCATTTGCGGTATTAATTTTCCGACTACCGGTAGTCCTCGTCTTACAAAAGCTCATTCAGTGACCGTTTAGAGTTAGAACGACACTGAAAAAAAAAATAAAGTGACTTACAACCGTTTTTCACTCTTACAACCGTTGCAGCATCCCCCCCCCCCACGGTCACGTGATCAAAACTCAGGTGCCTGGCAACTGACTCATATTTATGATGGTTGCAGTGTTCCCCCGGGGTCAAGTGATTCCCCTTATCCGACCTTCTGACAAGCAAAGTCAGAGTCGCTTAATTGCTGGGTTTGTAAAGTCAGGTTTATTGCTGACTTTACAACTGCGGTGATTCGCTTAACAACTGGCAAGAAAGGTTGCAAAATGGGGTCAAACTCACTTAAGAAACATCTCACTTCACAACAGAAATATTGGGTTCAATTGTGCTTGTAAGTCGAGGACTACCTCTATTAGTTGGAAGGCTGGATATCTCTAGTGGAACAGCCTAGAACAGTGGTGGCTAACCTTTTGGGGCCCCTGTGCTAAAAATTGCATGCTTGCTAACGTGCACACATTCGTTTGCCAGCACCCAGAATGCAATGCGTGCCCTCCCTCCCCATGCCCTCTGCGTATGTGGATGGGATTCCCCACCCCCTTACCTGTACTGTGCCTCACAGCTGATTTTTTGGGTTGGTTTGAGGCCTTTTTCGGCCTCCCAGAGGCTTTTCAGGACGAATTATAGGCCCGTTTCGTCACTTCTGGTATTACAGGAAGGGACAAAACGGGCCTATAATACGTCCCGAAAAGCCTTGTAGAGGCTTTTTCCAAGCCTCTGGGAGGCTGAAAAAGGCCTCGAACCAACCCAAAAAATCAGCTGTGAGGTGCACGCATGCGCAGTGAGGTAAGTTTGCCTGCAGCTCACGTGCCAGCACAATTGGCATGCCATAGGTTCGCCATCACGGGCCTAGAAGAGTACTGTTCTGACCTAGCTCCCCAAACACGACAAATCCTCTGTATTTAAATCGGTGATTCCTCTATTAGGAGCGCCAGCAGCCCCGGCAAAAACGTCTCTCTCTTTCGCAGCAGTCTTATCAGTGGCTGACCAACAGGGAGATGAATAGTTGTCTGCCACATCCATTCATCTCCACCCCCGGCCTTTTATCCCCAGAACTAGGGTGGGGCTTTGCTAGCAGAAGTGGCTCTTCCGTCCCAAGGACCGGCCCATGGATTTCCACTGCTCTCCTCTCCTCTGCTTCTGCAAATCCGCACATCAGGCACCGGACTCAGCTGTTCCTCCTTTTCCTCATCAGCCACTTCCAGACCTGGGGGCTGTTGACTCGCCATCTGAGGGCTGACAGACGGCCCAGGCTCTGCCTATGTCTCTCTCTCTCTCTCTCTCTATGCCAGCTCCATTCCCTCTCCCCCTCCCTCGGAGGTCTCAAGTTGCCTTGTCGCTGACCCTGACTCCCACGGCTCCTTCTCCTCTGATTCAGCTGCTGGAGTGACCGGTGGCCGAAAGGCCATGACAAATACCATGATAAATAAAATAAGAGGTCGCTGTTCCAAATAAGGTTGGGAAAGAAGTTGGTCAGATTTAGTTGGTGTTTGTAACCAGACCTCAAACATCTGTTCACCTGCAAAAGGCTACAGCTAGAAAGGCAAGTCTACAAATGGGTGTAAAAATACAATTGGTTTCTGCCCAAAGCAGGCAATAATTAGATTTTTAGAGCTCTTTACATTCGCCGGTATTGGAAGACTGAGGCTGTTGCAGGTTTAAAATCAGAACTAAGACCATGGAGAGATTAACTACATTTGGTGTATGCCCGGTCCAGTGCCATATGTCATGAAATGAAGAGTGAATGGGAAGGATCCAGCAGAGGAAAGGATTCTTGTCAAAATAATAATAATAATAATAATAATAATAATAATAATAATAATAATAATAATAATAAT
>NW_020769335.1:4757767-4778069 GCF_900518735.1 Pseudonaja textilis | reverse complement strand
AGAGAATATTAAAAGGATCGTATATTTAGCATTAAGTGCTTTGCTAATGCAAATCTTAACTCAGTGGTGACTTTTGCGACTGAGATTATTAATTCATAAAGTTAATCCGCCCAGAGTTACTCTATGGTAAAATGGGCGGCCAATGAATTTAATAAATAATAGTAAAGACATCAAGGATACTTACTTGTTTGCCTTCCTCAAATATACTAAATGATTCCATAGGGGTGTTCACAAATAAAGACTAGGTGGCAGGAGACGGTTTTCCAGGTTCGTTCTAACTATGGTTTAAGGCAAAGCCAATGATAATTACCACATGGCTCTCCATTCAGTGATGATTGCTGTTGTTTTTGACTAATACCGTCCTTTTTCAACACTTGAGTGCAACTTACACGAATCCTGCTCCGAGCTTACAGTCCCAGGGATGTATTTCCCATACGCACACGCTTATTTCTCTTTAACCCAAGAAATGGAACAAAGGTTGTACATTGCTCAATAACGATTATGATTCATTTATCGTGGTTTTTATTTAATTGCTGGCTTTGCACTGTATTTTTTTTTTGAAAAAGGACAGCTGTTCTTCTCTGGCTGTGGGGAGCATCCAAATTTGGTACTCCGAGCCATGCCAGTTTGCTTGTCCTGTACGTAAGAGTTAAGTACCTTCCTTGGCTGGTAGGATGAAGACCTGGCCATGGGCCATGTTTCTTCACGAGGAGCCTGATCTGTGCAACCAGCTTTCTCCCTCCCTTTTCCTCCTCCCTTTCCCTTTTGGGTTCGAGAACCCCATTGTAACTCCAACTAAGGTGGAACCCAACACATCACATCGGGGCTTCTCCTTTATGTGTGCTAGCCTAGTGTAAACGTGCTGAATGAGACAGTAAAACATTCGCTCTTCATGTCCCAAAGGTGTTTTTTCAAGGGGCAACTGGACTTTCCGGTTTTTCTTTGAAGACGTTTTGCTTGTCATCCAAGAAAGCTTCTTGGGCTTTTCTTCTTCAGCTTCTTGGGTGGGAAGCAAGACGTCTTCAAACGAAAAACCAGAAAGTCCAGTTGCCTCTTGAAAAAAAAGCATCTTTGGGTCAAAATCATGACTTGGATGACTCAAAATCTCTGTAGACATACATTCATTCTTCTTTTTTTTTTTTTCTTTTGCTCATTTGTCTTTTTCCATGCTCTTTAATCCCTTATGGCATGGAAGTTGCTGTTGACTCTTCCAGGAAGGCTTCAAAAGAACCTTCCTCGGGCTGCAGTACACTCCAAAACCTGTGGCTAGCTTCACAGCAGGTCTTGGTCCGATTACACCTTGTGCCGGGTTCCGGCAGGCTTGAAGTGGAACTGAGGTAGCTATGCCGTAGAGCCCTTGCAGTGGGGGGTGTCAGCCATGAAGCCATTTGGGAAGCCTCTTTAGGATTGCCACAGCAAGGCCAGGGGGAGCTGTGGGAACATGAGGCAGGAGGTAAAATAATAAATAAAACAAATAAATATACTTGATTGTCCTTGTACATCTATACACAGTATACACATCCAACGAAATTCACATAACATCCAGACCAGACCCAACATAGACACACACACACACACACACACATATGACAATCCCCAAACTCACCCCGCACCCGCCAAAATTCCCCGCCCCCTTAAAAACACACAAGCATCCGCACAACAGACCAAGTAATACTGTCCAATACCTCACTGATGGTGGTATTGAAGTTCATCGTTAAGGGCAATTATAGCTCTGGGATAAAAACTGTTCAGAAAACGTGTGGTCCGAGTTTTAATTGTTCTGTATCTCCTGCCAGAAGGCAACAGTTCACAAAGATTGTAAGCAGGATGGGAAGAGTCTCTTGAGAATGTTGTGTGACTTCCTCAAACAGCGAGATGCGAAGATGTCATCCAGGGCTGGTAGCTGGAGCTCGATGATATTCCAGGCAGTTTGAATGATTCTCTGTAGAGCCTTTTTGTCCGCTACAGAGCTGATCCCATATTGTATAAGACTGCCATATGTCAGGACATTCTCAATGGTGCTACGGTAGTAGGACAGAAGTCGATGCTGAGATAGATTTATCTTCCTGAGCATTCACAGGAAATACAGCCTCTTCTGTGCCTTCTTTACAAGCATGTTAACATTCATAGTCCATGAGAGGTCCTCCGAGATGTAAGTGCCCAGGCAGAGATAGCTGGGGGATGTGTAGCCAAAATAGCCAAGGACGCTCTACCAGGTGTTGGAAGGGCATGGACCAAAGCCAGCCGGAATTGGGACTATGACCTGATTGGACCATGTGAGGACACGTGACCTGGGGGCAAGAACTTGGGCTTTTGGCTTGCATGGGGGTCCTTTAGAGTCAGATTTTTACCAGCTGTGCCAATAGGACATCCCAAATAAAATTATCTGAGGAATCTGTAGGCCTCAAGAGTTTTGATGGCTTTGGGGTTGTGACTTGGAACCCTGACGGGGGGGGGGTGTCTTTAAGGTGGGGTCACCAACTCACAGGCAGAAGACCGGAAGTTTCTGGCACACCACACACACACACACACACACACACCCCTGATGGTCTCCAGTGCACCAGAAACCTGGCCAGGCAAACAAGCGAAGCCCCACTTGCGTAAGCATGGGACACGGGTAGCACGCAAAACGATGGGCCCCCCCTCCCATCAATTCGCAGAAGAACCTTTCTCCACAGAACCGGTCCCAGGTGCCCCCAAAATATATATCTCTCCTTCCAGTCCACACCCAGTTCAAAAAGATGCAGCTAAACTTTTAAAAATTGGATGAGGATTAAGGACAACTATTATTTTATTTTTTAAAAAAAATTCTAAATGAAAGGAACGTGGCCAGATTTTGCTGGCATTAACTACAAGGTTGGGTTTATGAAACTGAAATGTGCTGTACGTTCCGTTTAAGTTTGAGAATTCGGTATTGTTCCATTGATTGATGTCGATTCAGTTACGATCCAGATGTTCCTGTTGCTTTGCCTGCAGTGTGCTCTCAACATCTGGGCGCCATCAACATTTTTAAAGCAACGACTGGCTTTTCGTTAGGGATTGCCAGGGAATATCATTTCTGATTACTGATCCTCGGTTCATGTGAGTTTAATGGGTTTTCAGGAAAAGTATTTTCTATTTACTTTCTAAATAACTTTCAGTCCTCTAGCATGTGCTTCAACCCTGCTGCAGATGTTATCAGCGCCCAAAATCTCAAAACTATGAGCAGACATAGGCCGCAGGGTGACCTCTAGATATTTGAACCATTCCATATAACCCGTCAAGGGAATTGTGGTCCAGACTCGGAAGTTCATCAGGTTTTCTGCCCACTTATTACAGGAATAAACCACAGCTACCACTTGAATACAGTTGAATCTTTTCTTGGGTTCAGTAATATTTCAGAGCTGAATCAGATTCCTGTTTATTGGAATAGCAAAAGGAGCATCTCTTAGATACAAGTTAATATGAATAGTTGAGGCTGGCTGATTTGTTTGTCTTTTCACTTATCTTCCTGGCTTCCTGGCTTACTTTTAGGTTCCTAAGCCAAGATAGGTTCCTACAAGGCTACCCAAAGTTGAACTTGATCTCATTTCTGAGCTAGGGCCTTTGATGAAGAAGTAACTCCAGTAGAAAAGATGCCCAGTCTTGGCGCATGTCAGATTCAGCCAGACCTTTGCAGATGAGAAGATGGCTAGATCAATCCTGGGTCACATTTGGGTGTTGTAGAGGCGTGTGGGGTGTCCAGCAGTGTCATTCTGTCGAGGAACCACAAGGTTGTGGTATTGTGCAGCCTTGTGCAGCCCTGAATTCAAAGTCTCAGCCACAATCCTGTTCTGTCAGATAAAAGACTATGAAACGTGTAGGATCTCCTGCTTGGGCAGGGGGTTGGACTAGATGACCTACAAGGTCCCTTCCAACTCTGATTATCTGTTATCTGTTATAAATGGGATGGAGCTTTTCCAAGTCTTAGCCATAAATATAGTCTTGGGTTGGATGTTGACTAGCTATGAGTCACCCATTTCCTGCCTAAGCAGAGGGTTGGACTAGAAGACCTCAAAGGTCCCTTTTAACTCTGTTATTCTATTCTGTTCTGTTCTATTCTATTCTATATTCTGTTCTATGTTCTATTATTCATTGAGAGGGAAAGGAGTGATGGGCCCAGGCATCAGAGAGAAAGTGAAAGCTTACACCAGGAAACCACAAATGACTTTAAGGAAGGAATATGCGATCCAGAGAATTGGGCTGCTGTAGGAGGAAGATAAAGATCATGATGGGTTTCATCTAAACAGTTATAAAACCTTTTTTTTAAAAAAAAAAATATTTCTATACACAGCCTCTGAAATACGGCGAGCTACAACGCTTAAATATATGTTATGAAGCCCATAAACATATATGAAGTGATATATCCACTCATAGCCCTGTTAAAGCAGCTTTGGCGTTTTATTTGCCTTGGTCTTAATAAATGACTAATTGCTGAGATATCCTCTGTCCATTTTATTGCTCGCTGTTGCATTCCATTGTTTAGAATAATGGGAGAGCCGAACTGAATTTCTTGAAATGCATATTTGGGATTCCTGCAGGGCTTTAGTAGAATTGCTGGGCCGAGGAGAGATCTTCAGCCCAGAGCCTCAAAATACAGAATTTCCCTTCGTTCGGCAATTGCAGTTTCCCAACCGAAGCTCACCAAAGGCCGTTCCAGTGAAAATCATGATAAGGAGGTGCTTCCTTGGGGCACGAGAACATTCAGCTTTCTTCATTTTGACAAGTTTCCTTTCTCTCCCCCCCCCACCCCCCTTCCATATGGGATAAGCCCAACAACTGTGTTACTACCAGGTATTCTCTTAACAACTGTGGCAAAAAAAGGTCGTAACATGTGACAAACAATTCATTTAACAATGATCTTGCTTAGCATTTATTTAGCAATGGGAAATTTTGGACTCGGTTGTGTTCGTAAGTCAAGAACTACCTGTTTGTCATCATATTACATTTTTAGAGAGAAACCTACTATTAAATTATTACATTTTAGAGAGAAACGTGCTATTAAGCTTGCTATGTAATATTTAGCTGGTGTGTTTGTTGACACCCCGGATCTTTCATCTTACTGCTTGGCTTCTCTTTTCGACCTAACTTCAATCCTGGGTCAGGATGGAAAGAAGTCAAAGACATTTGTGTCTTAATGCACTAATTCATCCCTTTAACCGAACAGCCACCCTACTGCAAAAAAAAAAAAAAACATACTTGGCCCATTTAAAACCCCCATCCATTTGTGCTCCCGAAAACAAGGCTTTTCTTAAGAAAAAGATGACACACACATTTTGTGGTCCTGCCAAAGGTTAACCATGAGTAAAGAATCATTTCTTTATTTTAGTTGAGTTTTTTGCTGCTTTTAACAAATGTTCTACTTAATAGATCACAATATTCTTTTCGTTTATGACTGCGGTTTCTGCACATTCTAAATTATTTGCATGTCTTTTCGGTGGGACCTACGCTCCTGCTAGATTAGGAATGACTCTGTTAATAAGATTTCAAATTACATTCCTCTGTTGCCATTTTGATGCAAATGAGTTCGTTCCTACTTTGTTTGGTCTTTCGTTTTTAAATATTGGTTGCTAAATTCAGCTGAATGCATCAGAAAGGACTATTTTTTTTTTTTCCTCCCAAGGTAGCAGTGATTGCCGTGAATAAAATATTACTACAAAGTAGAGGGAAAATCTCAGTTGGGATAAACAGCTTTACATAGAGCTGTAAGCCTTGCGTGGCTCAAAAAAGAAAAGAAAAAGAGAGAAAGAGACTTCACTGAAGCCAAAGGCAGAATACTGCGTGTGCTTCATTATCAGACAGAAAACAAACCGAATATTTAGCAAAGACCTTGAATCACTTTCATTGTTTTGATCAGCAAAAATGCTGCCTAAAAGAAAATAGCAGACATTAAGTGTTGGCTCTCATCTGGGAATGGTTGTTGTGGGGGGAGGAGAAGAACTACCTGTACAGATATAGGTAGAGAGAGTTATATATTATTTTTGCTCTTGGAAGAAAGTATAATACATTGTTCTCTGCTTGTCTGATGAGGATGGTGCTCATGATGTCTTGTTATAGCCCTTCAGCAAGGAACCTGGTCATATGCAACGTTGTTCAGAAATATTCGGAAACTTTGATAGCTGAATAACATAGCACTTATATTAGAAGCACAAAGGCCCTTCTGGGTTGAAAGACTTAGCCAGTGACAACACTGTTGCCTGGGGGTACATAGATTAACAATTTAACAGATTAATAGAGTTGGAAGGTACCTTGTAGGTCATCTAGTCCAGTGGTCCCCAACCACCGGGCCCCGGACCGGTATCCGTCTGTGGATCATTTTCTACCAGGCTGCCGGTTTGCTGGGCGCCGCCATCTTGTTTCGATGAGAAAGTGCTTCCGGGTTAGCTTTTCCAGTTGGAAAGCAGCGTTTGGGTCCTGAAGGAATCCTCACGCCTTAGTTTCATCGAAGGGGGGGGGGGGGCTTCGAACGAAGAGCCGTCCCGATGGCGGAGGAGATTAAGAAAGCACAAAAAAGCACAAAAAAGGTACAAAGGAGGAGTTGAAGGTGGCAGGGAGAAGCGGGGGACGGCTGGCTGGCCGGTCGCTCGGCTCGCCTTGCCTTGCCTTGGTCATGCATGCTGATGCCGGTACCGGGCCGCGGATCATTTTGTGATGCTGGTACCGGGCCGTGGCACAAAAAAGGTTGGGGGCCACTGATCTAGTCCAACCCCCCACCCAACCAGGAGACCCTGCACCATTTCTGAAGGATAGTACTTCAGTCTCTTCTTGAAAGCCTCCAGTGATGAAGCTCCCACAACTTTTGCAGGCAACTTCTGTTCTATTGGGGGATTCCTTGTTCAGTTTCTATCCATTATTCCTTGTCTGGCCTCTAGGTGCTTTGGAAAATAGCTTGACCCCTTCCTCCTCTCTGTGGCAGCCCCTCAAATATTGGAACACTGCTATCATGTCTCCCCTGGTCCTTCTCTTCATTAGACTAGCCATGCCAAATATTTGCAACCGTTCATCATATGACACCCAGAAGATGACCAGATAAGATATAAGATAAGAAATAAGATAAGATAACCTTTATTGTCATTTTTTTTTTCCTGTGGGCACACCGACACACATTAAAAATGAAATTCTGTTACCTGCTCTCAAAAGCGTACAAATGCATAACACACATATAGACATAACACACCTATAGACATACATATAAATATTAATCACTGATCATCTTGAATACGTAGTGGAAAGAGGAAGCTTGAGAGTTGACAAGGTCGATACTGTATGGAACAAAATTGTGGATGAATCTGGATGTTCTGCTTCGGATACCAGGAAGCCCCCTTCCAAAGAAAGCAGATTGTGAAGAGGATGTGTAGTTGGGGGCTTCTTTCTTGTTCCCAGCTGACGCGAAGGTCGGGCGTTCAACCCCGCCACACGACATCACTCGGGTCTCAAACACGGGCTTGCTAACCTCCAACCCAGCATCCTAACCACGCGAGCCACCATACTCCTTGATAGCTGTATTTCAAAGCATCAACGGTCTGTTGAATTTTGCCCCCCCTCCTCTCCCCTCCCCCTCTCTCTCTCAGCTGAAAAATGATATAACAGCAGGGAAGAAATGGCTTGGCCTTTTGATTTGGTCGTTGAAGCTCTTGGAGGTTTATCTGTGTCCTCAGGGTCACCTGAGTAGTGCTAATAGTTCCTGTAGTCTGCAGTTTTTTCCTCTATAAATCCATTCCTACTCCCACACCATTCAAAGGGTGTTCATCAGTGGTGGTATTCCACTGGTTTGGACCGGTTCTGCTGAGCCGGTAGCGGCGATGAGCATCGGACACCAAACCGGTTCTCTCCGACGCTCTGTGTTGGACCCGCCTGCCAACCCAGGTTCCCATACTTAACTTTTATGTCCTACTTTTGAAGCGCAGCTGCTTTGCACAGCACAGCAATTGCCACGCGGCAGCTGCTGAAGCGACAGGGAGAGGGCAGGATTGCAGGAGGTGAGTCAAAATGCCTCTGGGCCTGCGCAAAGTGCGCGTTTGCTGCGTATGCACAAAGTGTGTAGATGCGTGCAAAGCGCGCACACCAAGCCACGCCCACTGAACCGGCGGTGACCATTTTTGAAACGCATCACTGGTGTTCATCCCAGATTGCGTAGCTAAAAGTCTATAGAGATTCTCAGTCATCCAAGTCATGGTTCCCTTTAAAAGTGCCATTTCAGGATCTTTTTTTTCTTTTTCTTTGAAGAAAAAGCATATATTTTTTTTTTCTTTTTCCTGAAGAAAGCACCTTTGGGAACAACCATGACCTGGATGACTGAGAATCTCTATGGATCGTTTTGGTTTTGGTTTTGGTTTTGCCGCGGCCACATTTTTTTGCTTTGCTTTGGGCTTTAGATACCGGCAGCTGCAGCTGAGCACTGAAAACAAAGTGGCCGAACTTCTCCACCAGAGCAAACTCAAATCTTTTGAGAGCGAACGAGTGCAGCTAATCCAGGAAGAGACCTCCAGGAACCTCTCACAGTGTCAGCTGGAGTGCGAAAAGTATCAGCGGAAACTGGAAGTACGTAAGAAAGCGGGTTTTTTTGGTGGACTCTCAGCCAGGTCACTTAATAATGAGATTAAATTGACAGAACCAAGGCTGGGCCTTTTCTTCTGGGCCCATAGGGAGGAGATTCCTAAATAACATGATGCCCAAGAGCAATTGCAGGTAGTCCTTAACTTACAACCACAAATGAGCCCAAAAATGTATAGTGAAACGTTTGCCAAGTGAGTTTTGCAAGCTTTCTTGCCACCATTGTTAAGCAAATCACGGCAAGTTGTTCCCTTAGGAACACCGTTGTTAAGTGAATCTGGCTTCCCTCATTGACTTGGCTTGGCAGAAGATCGCAAAAGGGGGAATCACACAACCCCGGGACATCACAACCGTCATAAATGTGAATCAGTTGCCCAAGCGTCCCAATTTTGATTACATGACATTGCAACGGTATGAAAAACGGTCATAAGCCCCTTTTTTCAATGCCCTGTAACCTCAAACGGTCACTGAACGAACTGTAAGTCGAGGGCTACAGGTAGTCCACGACTTAAGACCACAACTGAGCCCAGAATTTATGTTGGCTAAGTGAGACAATTGTTAAGTGAGTTTTGCCGTACTTTTAACGATTTTTCTTGCCACGTTTGTTAAGTGAAACGCAGCAGTTGTGAAGTTAGTGACATGGTCGTTAAGTAAATCTGGCTTCCCTTGTCCTTAGATTGCAAAAATATGATCACTGTCAACTCATAAAATATCCCTGTGGTCTTTTTAGAGTTGCCAACAGAAAAGGAGGAGGGAGCAGTGCAGCAGCTTGCAAAACCGCAACTGCATTCCATAAATGTTTTCAAAGATAGTAACTAGGTGACTGAAGTTTCTGCCATGCAAAATTCTAACTGGAGAGCATGACGGATGACTCTTAGCTATGGAAGTGCCCCATTGGAGAATATGAATTACGATACACCTAGCGGGTGGGGGGAAAATCCAGGGTCAAGGGTGACAATGAATGATGTGTCTCAGAGTCAGCTACACCCAGGCAGTGCCGGCATGTTCACTCCTAAGAAATCCTTTTGAAGTTTTGGAAGTTTGGCTCGAGACTCATGATTTAAATGGGAGGGTAACTGCCAGAATCCTGATAGCCACATGATCTCCGAACACTGCAAGCGTCATAACTAGGAACCAGTTGTCAAGCATCTGAATATAAACCACGTGGCCACGGGGATGCTGCGATGGACATAGGTGTGGAAAAACGGTCATAAGTTCCTTTTTCCAGTGCCGCTGTAACATCAAACAGTCACTAAACGAACAGTAAGTTAAGGACTACTTGTATTAGTAATAGATGAAAAAAAAAATCTAATGGAGATTCTTAAAATTATGCTTGTAGTGATTAGCTTAAATGTTCTGCTCCCCAAACCCGGCAAACCCTCTGATGTGAATTCAAAAGATTCCTTTATTAGGAATGCTGGCAGTCCCAGCAAAAAGTTTCTCTCACAGGTTAACATGACCATCTGTCCAGAAGATAAATAGTTGTCTGCCACACCTATTCATATCCGCCCCCTGCCTTTTATCCCCAGAGCTAGGGTGGGACTTTGCTAGCAGCGGTGGCTCTTCCTTCCCAAGGATCGGCTCATAGATTTCCACTGCTCTCCTTTCCTCTGCCTTCTGCACAGCCGCGCGAGAGGCACTGGACCCGGCTGTTCCTCCTCTTCCTCATCAGCCACGTCCAGACTGGGGGCTGAAGGACAGCCCAAGCTTTGCCTCTTGACACTCTCTCTCTCTCTCCCTCCCTTTCTCTCTCTCTCTCTCTCTCTCTGCCAGCTCCATTCCCTCTTCGAGCTCTCAGATTGCCTTGAGGATGACTCTGACTCACATGCCACCTCCTCATCCGATTCAGCTGCTGGAGGGGCTGGTGACTGACAGGTCACAACAGAATTGAAACTTTTGGATTTCTGCTACGAGGGGAGGGGAGTAGATGACACTCGGCCACGGCCAACTCACCACAGGACAACTCACTGCATGACAACATTAACATTCAAGAAATGGTGGAATGGAATCATTAAAGAAATGGTGCAAAAGAAGGGACAGAGCGAAATGGCAATGGCAGAAATTAAAATTATTCATTTATTTTAAGTGGTTAAATAGAATTGTTAAATTGTCCTGCAACGAGTTGGCCATGGTGAGTTTTTCCTCAGCGAGTTAGTTGTGGCGTCGCTCTCTCTCTCTGCCAGCTCCATTCTCTCTTCCCCCTCAGAGCTCCCAGGTCACCTTGATGCTGACCCTGACTCCCACGCCTCTTCCTCCTCCTCTGATTCAGCTATTGCATTGGCCACCAGCCGCCAAACCACAACTTTAAAGAAGTCACAGCTGCGTGCATTTTTTCACTTGAGTTTCTAAGTGAACATACAGGGCCACACCCTTTGCATGGGACAAAATGAAGCAGAATACTTTCTGGGTTTTTTTTTTTTTTTTGGTTTTGTTTTTAAGGTAAATACGACCGGTGCAAAAGTTTGAACACTCTTTTCATCAGAACTCGAAAACAATTACGTCACGGCAAGGTGGAAGTTCTTAAAGAGCCACCATTCCCCCATCTTTGAATTACATCAGTTTATTTATTTATTTACAGAGCGTGCCCCGTTGGTCACGTGAACCAAAATTCAGATTCTTGGCAACTGATTCGTTGATGGACAGCTGCAGTGTCCCAAGTTCATGATGATCACGTTTTGTGACCGTCCAACAAGCGAAGTTAATGGGGGAAAGCAAGATTCACGTAATGACTGTGTGTCGCTAACTTCAGGTTGTTGGGGGCAATATACTGACTCTGTAAACCAGTGGTTGCCAATCAGTGGGCAGGGGACCACTGGTGGTCCACGAGAAAATTTTGGTGGTCCTCAGAGAAATGTCACCCCCCAAAGCACCCCCCAAAGCAATTAATCCAGGCTGTGTGGGAACACAAGGCTTTGCCGCCCACGTGGCCCGTGGGAACACAAGGTTTGCGTCGCTTGCGTTAGGAACAACACGAGATAGTAAGGGGAGGGGGGAAAGGGCAGAGGGCGGGAACTTGCCCCACGCGCCTGGCCTGACCACCGGGCTGCTTCTTTCTGCTTCTTTCTTCTTCTGCTTTTGGCTGCATGCAGGGAAAACAGCAAAAGTCTTTCTCTCTCCCCAAAAACTCCACCAGAAATGAGTCTTTGGGACCCTGCAAGGCATCCTGCTCCAAGATGCTGCGCTGGCAAAGACTCATTTCTGGCAGAATTTGGGGGAGAGAAAGAAAGACTTCTGCTGCTTTCTTTGCATGAAGCCAAAAGTCAGTCTCTCTCTCTCTCTCTCTCTCTCTCTCTCTCTCTCTCTCGCTCTTCCCCCTGAGAACAGCTGGAGACGGTGTCCTGCGATCCCAAATAAAGAATGATCGGTAAGAAAACAGGGTGGGGATTTGTCTGCAGACCTTTATGGGGATTTTCCCAGGGTCTCTAGTCCGCAGGATTTAAAATTATGAGTTTGGTGGTCCTTGAGGCCCCTGCTGTAAACCGCTTAGAGAGGGCTGTAAAGCACTATAAAGCAGTATATAAGTCTAAGTGCTATTGCTATCACTATTTACCGCTGCAATGATTCGCTTAACAATGGTGGCAAGAAAGATTGTAAAATGGGGAAATTCATGTAGTAACTTACCAAGAGAAACAATTGGTCTCAATTGTCTATGGAGATTCTCAATCATCCAAGTCATGGTTGTCCCAAGGGTACTTTTTTTTCATGAGGCAAGTGGACTTTCTGTTTTTTCTTTGAAGACGTTTCACTTCTCACCCGAAAAGCTTCTTCAGCTCTGAGTGGATGGTGGGGAAAAGCAATCAGAGCTGAAGAAGCTTCTCGGATGAGAAGCAAAACATCTTCACAGTAAAAACAGAAAGTCCACTTGCCTCTTGTAAAAAGAACCCTTAAGGGCCTTTGGCCTCCATTGTGGTCATAAGTCAAGGACTACCCGTAGTTCACTTGAACCCCAAACAGTATATTTCATCCCTTATTAAATTTCACTTTCCCCCCGGCATGGTTAAACAGGCCTCCATCTCAGAAAGCTTATTTGCATCTCTCCATTTCTCCACTCGGGTGCTAATTCAATTCATAAAGGCGTTAATCTTTCTGGATCAAATCTTTTTTGCCTCTCGGCCTACCTAGATCTTTATAAGATAGTTTTCATGGCTCATTTGCACCCAGCACCCATGCCGAGGACAATCGTTTTCCTATTTCTTGCAAATGTTGCTTTTTGCAGCCCCCAAAATAAAAATAAAATAATTGCCCGGGTGGAGAGGGTGGTGGCAGAAAAACTTGAGACTCTTTGTACAACTTTTTATTCTGTTCCCAGAGAGCTGACGTTTATACCGAATCATGCTTTTTAACACAGCCTGAGACACTCAACCCAAGTTTAAAATTAAAAAAGGACTCGACCTAAGCTTGAAAATATTTGAATGGAGCATACATTTCTTTGTTTCCTCAATGATTTATTACTCTCTTAACTAACTTCCTTTTTGAAAAAAAAAAAATTCTTAGGTATTAACGAAAGAATTTTACAGTCTTCAAGGACTGAGTGAGAAAAAGATCTCAGAACTTCAGGCACAAAATTCTGAGTACCAGGCAAGGCTTGACACGTACGAAAAACTCGAAAAAGAACTCGATGAGATAATCATGCAAACAGCCGAACGTAAGTCCTTCCGAATTATCCTTTATGATTCCGTCTTGGAATATATTTACAATCTAATGGCCGTTAATGAGATTGGTATCGTTATAAATTCAGGAATGTTGACTACCCATTCAACATGCAGCTGTATACAATGAATTAGCATAAATATGTATTTTATTACACCTTAATTAGCAGCTTGAATATCTATCGCCTTTTGAATATTGTTGAGGTAATTCCCCGTTAGGAGAATGAGCGCATACAGGGAGACGTATTTGAGAGTAGTGTTGGAATAATACACACAGAGCACACAGATACACTGTACAGTAAATGTAGTTTTATACTTCCAGAAAGGTTTAAGCAAAGTCCAAAATAAGCAGTCCAAAGTCATCTTATGGCCGTTTGAGAAACCACACCTAATTACAGTTTTGCGTTTTCTTAAAGATACAGTTTTAAAATGTTTATCCTGGTTTATATATTTCTAACCCAAATACCTGTTAGGTGACTTATATTCCTAACAAATATCTCCTAAAATTACTGTGTTTTCTTTCTTTCTCTCCCCCTCTCTCTCTTTCTCTCTCTCTTCCTTTCTCACTACCAGAGCAAAATTGTGCTGGATTGTTCTTTTATAATGCATCTCTCCCTCCCTCCTTCCCTCCCTCCTCCCTCTCTCTCTCTCTCTTTCTCTACATTTCTCTCTTTCTTTCTCTCTTTTTTTCTCACGCTCTCTCTCTATTTATCTCTCTCTCTCTTTTTTTTTTAAAAAAAAAAACTTGCTTCCCCAGGCATGTCAGATCTTGCTCTCTTTTTCAATTTGTTATCTCTCTCCATGGCATCTTTTGGAAAGTTTAACTATGAAAGTTGTTGCAGTAAAAGAAAAAGAAAAAAAAAAGTGCTGAAGTCTACAACAGTGTCTCCGATGGCAGTAAATTTTAAACTAAAGGATTTTCTCTATCAGCAGCAGAAGTGCCTGTTGCTGTGAGCAGTACCAGCACTTCTTAGACTGGGGTATGCGTGCATATTTGTGTGCGTTAGGCCTGAAATTCCTCTCCTGTGCATATAGCCCCGAATAAATAGGATGGAAAAGATATATCTTGTAGGGAATCCTTGCTTTGGGTCTAGGCACCAACTTCGTTTCTCGCCTGGTTCATGGACTTAACAGAATGTGGAGATTCTACTCATTTATTTTAAAGTCTCCGTTTGTTTTAAAATAGTAGCAAGAGATTGAGATGGATGGATGGTTCGATAGATCAATGGATAGATCGACGGATAGATGTTTTCGAATGAATTCCATAAATTCAAATCAGGTTATAATGGATATAATGAAGTTTAGACAAAAGTAAACATTTCATTCATTTAATTTTTGGTGCTCCCCGAGTTTGATTGTTTGTCTGCAGAATATTTTTGTTACCTACCTAAAATTAAATGGATGGATGGATGGATGCTTTCGAATGAATTCCATAAACTCAAATCAGGTTATAATGAATACCATTAAGATTAGACAAAAGTAAGCATGTCATTCATTTAGTCCTCGGTGCTCTCCAAATTTGGTTGTTTGTCTGCAAAATATTTTCCTTACCAACCTAAAATTAAATGATCCTTCTTAGTTATTTCAAAGTTTAGATATAAGGTGATATGCTTGCTTGCTTGCTTTTCTTTCTTTCTTTCTTTCTTTCTTTCTTTCTTTCTTTCTTTCTTTCTTTCTTTATTTATTTATTTATTTATTTATTTATTTATTTCTTGATATGGTCATTGATATGAATGTCGTTCACCTTTCATGAGTAAGATTTGGCAGAGGGGAAAAGGGGAGGAGGGAGTTATGGGCATGTCAAAAAGATACCCAAAGGATATGTAAACCAGGGATGGGTCCTTCAGAATGATGGTGTTGGCAAGCTCAAATCTGGTTTTATTTGTCCAGGGTCAAAGAGGTTGTAGTGAAATCCTATGAGTGAACTTTTGGACTCTATTCCATTGCTAGTTTGGTTTTGATCGTGTCTTTTTTGACCAGACGTTTTGAAAAGTCCCTAGTTTTGAATTCTGTTTGCAGACCATCCAAAATTTGAGAACTACAGACAGCCTTTGACTTACAACGGTTCATTTAGTGACTGCTGAAAGTTACAGCGACATTGGAAAAAGTGGCGGTTATGGCCATTGCAACATCCCTCACGGTCACGTGATTCACCTTCGGACCCTTGGCAATAGGTTCATATTTATGACTGTGATCTGCAACCTTCTGCCAAGCCAAGTCCAGGGGGGAAGCCAGATTCCCTGAACAAGCACGCAACTAATTTAACAATCGCAGTGATTGATTTAACAAATGTGGCAAGGAAGGTCAATAAAATCGGACAAAACTCGCTTAACAATGTAAATTCAGGGGGAGCGGGGAGTGTCAATTGTGGTCATAAGTCAAGGACTACCTGTACTTCTGTACTGAGTTTCCCAATGATTCCAACCAACCGGACTTGGAATACAATCCTTCCTAGCTAGAAATGGTGGGAAATGTTTTTTTCGCTTAGGTAGTAGATGTTGGCGGTGGGTTTTTCTCTGAGCTTGCTCGATCGCCAAACATTTTATCACCACCAGCGGACTTTTGGTTGAAATATCTTGTTTCATTCCTCTTCTGCTTTCTGTAGTCAGTTGGTCATGTGACCCTGTAAACAAGACAGCTTCAACCGAAGTTCCTGATGGTGTTACGTAGCCTGGTGGTGAAACGTTCGGAAACTGAACAACTAGCTTGAAGAACAAACCATCGCCAATATTCTCCCCAGCTACCCACAGTGCCCCTAAGTACAAGACAGAGGTGGTCTTCAGCAGGTTCTGACCAGTTCTGGGGAACCTGTAGCGGAAATTTAATTCAGAGAACAGGCTAATACCACCTCTGACTGGCCCCGCCCCCATCTATTCTCTGCCTCCCGAGTCCCAGCTGAGTGGCTGGGTCTTTATTTGTTGCCCTGCACAGGAGAACGGAGCTGGAAAGCAGGTTAGTGGGGTGGAGAGGGAATGAGGATTTTGTAGTATCCTTCCCCTGCCACGCCCACCAAGCCGCACCCACCCAGCCATGCCCACAGAACCGGTAGTAAAAAACACTGAATCCCACCACTGGTATCAGAGGCAGCGTTTGGAAGCCAGAGGCAACTGGACTTTCTTCGGGGTTTTTTTTTTATCCTTTTGAAGACATTTTGCTTCTCATCCAAGAAGCTTCTTTAGCTCTGACTGGATGGCGGGGAATGGAAGGATTTATATTCCTTGCAGACAAGCTGGTCTTTTGCATCCTTTTAGAGCAGGGGTATCAAACTCAAAGCCCACAGGGCCAGCCTGGAAATATCAAAGGACACAGCCCCTGCGCCCCGTTTTCGGCAGGCAGAGTGCTCCTGGAGGCCGGGGGGACCAAAAATGGGCTGCACAGGGCGCCACAAATCCTCTGTATGTCCCATTTTGGCCAGCAGGGGTGCTGTAGGAGTCGCTCGTCCCATCTTCCCCCCCCCCAAAAAAAAAAAAACCTGGCCCATGGAGGAGAACCGGCCCTCGATCCAGCCCTCGAAGAAATCCAGTTTGACACCCCTGTTTCAGAGGGCCGTTGAGGCCGCTTGGAGGTTCATCCTCAGGATCCCCTGAGTTGTGCTAATGGTTCCTGCAGTCTGCAATTTGTTTTTCTCTGGAAATCCGTTCCTACTCCCACGCCATTCAAACGGTCTTCATCCCAAACTGCACCGCTAGAAGACTAAAATTGCACAGCTAAACAAAAAACAAAAAAACCCACGACCTGGATGACTGAGAATCGCGGCAGATTTTTAAAGTGTTGCATGCTACTAAGCTCCTCAGATTTCTCATGCGGGCCTGTAAGATGAGTGAGTCTTTCACTCACCTGTCCCGCTTTTCGCCGTGCCCCGAAAGAGGTGATTGCAAGCAACGTCTTTACCTGGTTCAGTTTGATGGATGCCAAAGGCCTCCTCCTTATTAGCATTTAGCAGCCTCGTGGGGAATCACGAAAAAGGTATTCCCGGAATGTAAAAATTCAGATTGCATAGTTGCCATTCTTTTTTTTTTTCTCATTTCTGCTGGCAACTAATGGGAAAAACTCATCAGCTCTCTGCCTAGCAAACAAAAGAGATAATCTTCACATCGATACACGTGTCAATTTCCTTGCTTTGAGAGGCTCTCTTGTATTCTCAAGCGCTTAGTTTCGGGGCACGGAACTGGCTTCTTAGAAAACCTTTTTCGAAGTCGCTGGACAGGTGGTCCTCGGGTTACGACCGCAATCGAGCCCCAAATCCCTGGGAATAATAAGTGAGTTTCGTTTGTTAAGTGAATTTTGCCCCGTTTTATAGCCTTTCTTGCCACCATTGTTAACAGCCCGGTTGTTAAGCAGACCTGGCTTCCCCGTTGACTTTGCTGGCCGTAAAAGGAGTAAAAGAAGGGGATCATGTGACCTTGGGGCCCAGCAACGGTCATTAAGTATGAACTGGTTGCCAAGCATCAGAATTTTGATTGCGTGACCATTGGAGATGCTGCAAAAGTCAGAACTGCGAAAAATGGCCGTACGTCACATTTTTCAGCGCCGTTGTAACTTTGAACGGTCACTGAGCGAACTGTTGTAAGTCAAGGACTACCTGTGCTTTCTCTGAGGTCACTGATAAAGGGTAATAAGAGTTAAAATCAATCAAGGGAAGTAAGAAACATAAAACTTCGGCTGCACAAGTTTTTATCCATGGCAGAGGGGCAGGTTTAAGGGTTCAGTTATGCCAAGGCTCTTCAAACTTGGCAAGTTGAAGACTTGTGGACTTCAACTCCCAGAATTCCTGAGCTAACATGACTGGAGGAGGAATTCTGGGAGGTGAAGTCCACAAGTCTTAAAGCTGTCAAGTTTGAAAACCCCTGAGTTATGCGTTCAAGATCCTACACTTCGTGGGATCTTGGCATCAACTTGGGTGCCTGTCGCATTACCTTGCCATGATTCGACCTGGCCTATAATTGTTGTATTGGGGGAAGCTTTGAGAATCTGTCTCAGCTTTTCTGAGCCACCAAAGGACCCCAAAAGTATGTGGCCCACTTACTTCTGGTGAACTCGGAGGCCTCTTGGGAGTCAGGAAGCTTAGTTGTAGCTTCCACGTTGGACAAGAAACAATGGATGGAGAACAAGGAGAGAAGCAACCTAGAGCTAAGAAGACAATTCCTGACAGGGAGAACAATTATCCAGTGGAACAGTTTGCCTCCAGAAGTTGTGGATGCTTCATCACTGGAAGCTTTGAAGAAGAGAACGGACAGCCATCTCTCAGAAATAGTAATAGGTCTCCTGCAAGACAAGGGTTGGACTAGATGACCTCCAAGGCCCCTTCCAACTTGTTGCTGTTACTGTCCCTGTCTTGGGCCTTTGAGTAGAGATCCCTGGCATTGAGCTTGGGACCTTTTACAAGCCAAGCTGGTGCCAACTCAGAGATTGACTCCCCTCAGACAGTAACATTGCTTGGGTTTCAAACCAGCAATTAGACTTTATTTTGGTCCCAGCAAACTCTCCGAAAATGTAGGTATCTTGATGACTAGAGCACCCCCGCCAGTCCACAACCCAGGACCAAGCCGGGCCCCATTGAGAACCAGGCCGTGGAAGCGGTGGGCTAGCGTGTGTGCGAGGCTCCCGTTTGTGTAAGCGGTAGGCGCTCACGTGAAGTCACCCCCTCTCTTCACTGCCACCACTGGAGGGTTCTCAGAGCTTGGAAAGGTTGGACCTGGAGCAAAGTAGCTGCAGGGATGGGCTTCAAAAATTTTAGCCACCGGTTCTCTGCCTGGTTGCTGGGTGGGCGTGGCCATGGTGGGCGTGCCCTAGTCAGCCTCCTGCGTCACAGTTTTTGCCCTTCCCGGGCTCCGGAGGCTTTCCTCGAGCCTCCAAGAGGGCAAAAATGGCCTTCCCAGGGCTCTGGAGGCCCTCTGGAGGCTGGAAACAGGCCCATTTCCGGCTTTTCCGAACTTCCACGAGGCCCGTTTTTCACCCTTCCCCAGCCTCCATGTGAGCCCTGCACTTACCTGGGCTCCAAAACGGGTCAGATGGAAACTCCTGGGAAAGGAGGGGCAGGGTGAGCGGGATTTGCCGATTCACTGAACCGGCCATAAAATTTGCTACCCCATTAGCTACGGGTTTGCCCGAACCAGAGCAAACCAGTAGCAGCCCACCCCTGAGTAGAATGGACCTCGTTTGGCTAACTAAGGCTCTGACAAAACTATGACTTCACTGTCTGGCTTCAGGAAAAATCGCTTCATCAGCCACCGCCCTCATTTATAAAACGGGCAACTTATGAACTTCCTTGGGCAATTGTTTGAAGGCGCTCCAGTTCCAAGCGATTCCTGAATTGCGGCAGCATTTCCGTTTCCTTCGGACCCTCTCCACCGAGACGGTCGTTTCTTCTCGTGTTCTTAGAGGCCAGGTTGGAGTCCTGGGTCTGAACGCTCGAGGAAAAAAAAAAACTAACCTTTGAGTTTCAAAACATTCATAAATAATCATGTAAGTGGGTTCAATTTTCATGCGGTTGGCTTTTTTACTTATCAGGAAGCTTATCAGAATCAGCTGTGTATTTATGCTCTTCTTCTACCCATCTTTCGATGCATGTTTTCAAATCAAAGGGATGGCTGCCAAAAAGATATTTTGTCCTGTACATTTTGTACTTGTGATGATTATCCTCTTTACTGTGTATAATTATGCTCTTGCACAGGCTGCCAGAAAGGATAAGAACACACACTCCCAGGGCAAAATGGTGCTGGATTGCTCTTTTCTAACACTTCTCTCTTTCCCCCTTCCTCCTTCCCTCCCTCCCTCTCTCTCTCTCTCTCCTCTCTCTTTCTCTCTCACAGGCACACACTCACATGCACACAACTTTTCAAAGAGAAACAATTTGCATCTCTCTCACACAGACACACGCACACTCATGCACACAACTTTTCAAAGGGAAGCAACTTGCATCTCTCTCTCTTTGTTTTTCTTTTTCTTTCTGTCACTTTTTTCTTTCTCTGTCTCTGTCTTCCTCTCTCTCTCTCTCACACACACACACATGCACATAGACACACACATTTGCATACACAACTTTTCAAAGGGAAGCAACTTGCCTCTCTCTCTCATGCAGA